>JBBPBX010079141.1:5000-16455 GCA_038048925.1 Garcialebias charrua
TTGCCTTTTTAACAGCAGATGATATTGTCTAAACACATAAAATTACCCAGCTTCCCTCTTGCCAAACTGTTTCTTTCTAATTGTTCCCGACCTAAAGGCTGCTGATCGTGTTTGTCTGATCTTCCACGCACATCTCTCTGCCTGGCAGACACTGCAATTCTCTGAAGGTTTAATACGCAAAAATACTTGTAGCCCTTCGTCCTTCGCCCACTGACAGGCAGCGGAAAAGCTTACGGGTGTGTTCTGCTGGGTGTTTGTGTGTCTATGTGTGTATATTAGTGCCTGCGTCTGCGTGTCAGTGTATGTCTCTTCCGGTGAGTCTGAGTTAATCTACAGTGTAGGCGGCTGAGCTGCTGCTGTACTCACATAAAACTCCGCCTGGAGGCTCTGGTCATCCATGGCCCTCGTGTGCAGCATTGCAGGGGTCAAGGTGTGTGTTCCCTGCCGGAGGTACTCCTGGGCCGACTGGTCTCTGGGAGAGAGCTGGGCTCCGTAGCCGTAGGGCTCCGTGCATCCTGGCGTGCACATGTCCAGCGTCAGAGAAACATTGGAGCCTCTCCTGTGGGATGACAAGGTCAAGGTTAGTTTGAACATACCAGAGGTCTGTTGGCACATTTGTTACACAAATTTTGGATTAAATACACTTTGATAAGATGTGTACAATTTAGCATTAAAAATGGCCACAAAATATCTTTTGCACAACATAAACTTGCTCTAACCTCTCCTGAAGCCCCACTGACGTGACAGTGAGAGTGGAGGCGTCTCCTTCCGTTTTGGTGTCCGTGCCCATGTCAAAGACAGGAGTCTGAGGCTCGGGGTCGAGGTCCAGCAGATCTTCTTGGGCGTCCGTCCATTCAGACAGGGTGAAGGAGGGCTGACGGCTCACGGACTGACGCCGGTCACCAACGTTCCTGGACGCTGGTTCTGATGACCACAAGCCAGTGCCATAACGCCACTTACACAGCATGTGGAGGATCTGAGGAGACGCCAACAAAACAAATGAATTCTGTAATCTGGATTACTTTTCTCCGTCAAGGCTCATTCAGGTCAATAAACTGATAAAAAGATTGTTTCTCCGTGCAAACAAAAGTTTTATAAAACTATCACCGTCTCTGTTAACTGTCTGAATGCTGATCCAGCGTTCAAACTACAATTTTCCTTGCTTTGTTTTGTCTTCCTATTCCACTTTAGTTTTTAGCAAGCCTTTTGCCATGTTCAGCTATTAGCCACTGTTTTTCTAGTTTAAGCTTTAAGCTGCACTTATACTTTTAGCTTGTCTTTTGCTACTTTGAGCAAACATTTTGCTACTTCTAGCATCTAGATATCTTTGAACACTTTTTGGCTAAACAGTGGATATTTAAGCAAAGTTTTGCAAATTTTAGCTGCAATCTAGAGTTTTAAAATTTTAGCTTTGAGCTGGCCTTTTGCAAATTCAAACTAGCATTTTAGTTTTGCTACATTTTGATTTTATCTAACCTTTTGCTGCTTTTAACTATGATTTATCTGCTATTTCCTTTTTAAGTCGTTTAATATAAATAAGTAAGTAAGTAAGTAAGTAAGTTTTATTTATATAGCACATTTCACAGACATGAGAGTCACAAAGTGCTTCACAAAAGGAAAATAAAATCATAAAATCACAGAAAAATAAAATCGTAAAATCACAGAGATACTATACAAAAGGTAAAACATAACAAGCTCTAAAAACAAAGTACAAAGTTAATCAAATGCCTGTCTGAAGAGATGAGTCTTAAGACTGTTTTTAAATGCAGCTGTTGACTCGGAGCAGCGTATTGTTATAGGGAGAGCGTTCCAGAGCCTCGGAGCCACCACTTGAAATGCTCTATCGCCACGAGTTCTAAAATGAGTTCTCGGAACTGTCAGCAGTAGCTTATTGGAAGACCTCAGAGTTCTAGATGGACAAAGAGGCTTCAAAAGGTCCAATAAATATTTAGGAGCCTCACCATGTAGTGCTTTAAAAGTTAATAATAAAATTTTAAAATGTGCCCTAAAATAAATTGGGAGCCAGTGTAGTGAGACCAGAACCGGAGTGATATGAGCTGTTCTGGGGGTTCTAGTCAAAAGCCTGGCTGCAGCGTTTTGCACAGATTGAAGGGAAGCTATGGAGGATTTACTAATCCCCACTAAAAGGCTGTTACAATAGTCTAGGCGAGAAGAAATAAATGCGTGGACAATAATTTCTAATTCCTTTTGTGATACAATAGCTCGTAGCTTAGAAATATTCCGTAAATGATAAAAACAGTTTCGAACTAACAATTTGCAATGACTGTCCATTGACAGAGAGCTAGAACACCTAGATATCTGAGGCTGTTTTTGTTTGCAAGGTTTAGGAACCCAAGATGCTTCTTAATTTCCATGATTTTATCATCTGGAGCAACGATAAGCGTTTCAGTTTTGTTAGCATTTAGCTGCAGGTGGTTATCATTAAGCCATATCTGAATGGCTGATAGGCAGTTACCGAGTTCAGTCAATTTATAGAATTCAGACAGTCAAAATGAACAATATAATTGAATGTCATCAGCGTACACATGGTATGAGACGTTACTAAAACTATTTAAGATCAAGCCTAATGGGCGTAAGTACAATAAAAAGAGGATCGGGCCCAAAACTGAACCCTGGGGCACCCCATAGGGCAGATCAGAAACGTCAGAATGAACATTGTTCATAAAAGACCTATTAGATAAATAAGAATTGAACCAATTTAAAACCGTGCCAGAAATACTAAACAGATCACATAATCTGTTAATGAGAACAATGTGATCCAATGTATCAAATGCTGAAGTCAAGTCCAAAGCAACAAACACAGTGTAATGTCCAGTATCAGCTGCCATCAACACATCACTAAAAACTTTTAGTAATGCAGATTCAGTGGAACTGTCATTAACTGTCAGCTAAGCTTTTGCTACTTTTAGTTTTTAGCTACTTTTAGCTTTTCTTTTGCTACTTTAAACAAACATTTTGCTACTTCTAGCATCTAGATATCTTTGAACACTTTTTGGCTAAACATTGGATATTTAAGCAAAGTTTTGCAAATTTTAGCTACAATCTAGAGTTTTAAAATTTTAACTTTGAGCTAGCCTTTTGCAAATTAATTCCAACTAGCATTTTAGTTAGCCTTTTGCTACATTTTCATTTTATCTAAACTTTTGCTGCTTTTAACTATGATTTATCTGCTATTTCCTTTTAAGACGTTTAATATCTTTAACTGTCAGCTAAGCTTTTGCTACTTTTAGCTTTTGTTTAGCTACTTTTAGCTTTTGCTTAGCTACTTTTAGCTTTTCTTTTGCTACTTTAAGCAAACATTTTGCTACTTTTAGCATCTAGATATCTTTAAACACTATTTGGCTAAACAATGGATATTTAAGCAAAATTTTGCAAATTTTAGTTACAATCTGGCGTTTTAAAATTGTAACTTTGAGCTAGCCTTTTGCAAATTCCAACTAGCATTTTAGTTAGCCTTTTGCTACATTTTCCTTTTATCTAACCTTTTGCTGCTTTTAACTATGATTTATCTGCTATTTCCTTTTAAGACGTTTAATATCTTTAACTGTCAGCTAAGCTTTTGCTACTTTTAGCTTTTGTTTAGCTACTTTTAGCTTTTCTTTTGCTACTTTTAGCTTTTCTTTAGCTACTTCTAGCATCTAGATATCTTTGAACACTTTTTGGTTAAACATTGGATATTTAAGCAAAGTTTTGCAAATTTTAGCTAATTTCTATAGTTTTATACTTTTAGCATGAGCTAGCCTTTTGCAAATTCCAACTAGCATTTTAGTTAGCCTTTTGCTACATTTTCATTTGATCTAACCTTTTGCTGCTTTTAAATATGATTTATCTGCCATTTCCTTTTAAGATGTTTAATATCTTTAACTGTCAGCTAAGCTTTTGCTACTTTTAGCTTTGCTTTAGCTAATTTCAGCATTTAGCTTGTATTTTGCTTTAATAACAAAAACATTTTGCCAGTATTGTGTTTCACCTTTTTCAGGTAATATCATTCAGTCCCCAGCATTCACAAGGCTGTTTAGCAGAAATCACAATTTGTTGACTACAGTATTTAGTGTGTTCCTTGAAGCTGTGTTTAATATTTAAACATTCACAATAAGTAAAATAGACCAGAAGTTTTAAATACTGATAAATCAGTTTTGACTGTAAGATTAAAAATTTATTCATTTTACCATGATAATGCCGATGACCACACCAACGCCCGACGTGCCTTGGACAACCCAGTTGTGATGTTGGGTGTTCTCCATCTCTTTTAACATCATTGTCTAACCAATGCAGAGAAACCCAAACTTATTGACAATAACGATTCACAGACAAAATAATCAATTGCACCAAAGGTCACATCCAGAAATGACACTTACATCCGCTCCAAAAATTGGTGGGTACGGTAAAATGAAACTAAAATAGGATTCGATGACCTGCAGGGCTTTATAGATGGACGAGAATGGTCCATTTCCTTCCAGCAAAAAAAACACCCAGTATCCCTGAGAAGAAGAGAGGAGGAAAGGTAGTCACAACTTTGCAGATTATAAAATTAAATGTTTGTAATTGCAGAAATAAACCAAAAGAAGTGAGTAATCTGCTTTGCAAAAGCTTCATTTATGCTAATGTTGAATTAGAATTCTGTTATCTAACATAACCATATCTATAATTATATGAAAACAGGGTTTTTCCATGACTGATTTACATACCATGACTTGGGAGATGATAAACAGAGCAACCCAGCAGTGAATCTCGATCACCACATTGTACACACTGACCACAAACATCTCCTCTCCACGTGAGCGTTGACATCCTGTCGGTCTATCTTTACAGTCGAGGAGCTCATCCTTTTTAGGAGCTCTGTCACCTAATTTCTCTGTTTTTGTAGGTTCATCCAGCCAGACGGGGTCCTCCTCAGGTTTCAGGAAGATGGAGTCCTCAGTGTGCGAACGACTGGAGCTGCTCAGCCGACGGGTCATGATCCCCCTGAAATGAGGTTCCTTTCTGTTAAATGTATCCGTTGGCTCTTCGTCAGCAGGATTCTGCTTTGTCATTCATAAGCAACACTGAAAACATTTGCTTTAACTTCTTTATAAATCACCCAAAAGTCAGATTTAATAAGAAAGAACGGACATAAAATAAATAAATGTGTCCGAAATGATACCAAAACTAATGTCTGCTTTGGCTAAAGGGATAGTGGGTAAGTGGGGCTCTGTGGAGAATTAATAGACAATTACTGTCTGAACAGCCTTGTTTTAGAGAAGCAGAGTTTAATTCTGATTGGACTAATAGAGTGGGGTCAAGACAAAAGTCAGCGGTCATTTTAAAACATCAGTCTCAAATGTTTCATAGCAATTCATGCGAGTACTATTTTATAAACCTTTACATTTTCCCCTCTGATGACAAAAATCATGATTTTCACCCAAGAGCTACCCCAGGCCACACCAGTAGTGCTAACGTTGATTTATGCTGCTGCTATTTGCCCTGGCGGGTAATTATAGAATTCAAAGTAAACTGTGTAATGTAAAATTCACAGCAATTTTAAAATGTATTAAAATTCAATAAACCCCAATTATTTAGAGTTTTGAGTTGTTTTAGGTTGGCAGATAACTACTTTGTTCTCGTCTCATCCAGTCTAGTTGTTAGCATGTTGATCCAGTCAAGATTGAACTCTAATTTATCAAACTCAGCTTGTTCAAAGAGTTATCTACAACATGTAAGATATTGCTTGTTTGCAACATTTCCACATTACCACAATGATCGTAACTACCACTTTTACATGTTGTGAGAAAAAAAATCAGTAGTGGCTGGTGTTTGTTTAGCTGTAGGGTTTCATCATTGAGTGAATGCTTATAAAGCTTTCACACTATTGTGATCCTGTTTATATTTATTATTATTATTTGCAGCTACTATTACTATTACTGTTCTGTACATTGTTCAGAATCACTCTTTCCCAAATTTTCCCAGTTTCCCCTCTTTCCACAATTTTTGTAATATTTCAACAAATCATATGACAAAACATTCAGCTCTTTCAGTACAGTCCTGCTATGACTAACCTGGCCCTCGCCTTCCTGCACAGCTCCGCTGTATTGGTGCAACTTCAGCTTTTTCAAATATTTAGCCTTTTCTGCCATTTTTGTTCTCATGGAAAATGAACTGAGCTCATTTAACATACCGGTACTTCAAATTTGTATAGCTGTTTATAACCTTTTACTGCTCCTTTCACATTTTGTTCTGGTTCAGCTTCTTTCAGCTTCTTTCAGCTGTCTTGTATGAAAAAAAAAATTCAGCTACTTTCAGCTAATTTAAGTTGTTCTTTTAGTTTCTGTATTGAACGATTTTTGATTTCATCATGTCCTGGATGACTGAGAATCTTGACCAGCATGTTCTTTTAGCTGTTTTGTGTTCCTCTCCAGTTCTTTTTGATAACTACAACATTTTTGTGCTTCATCTAACTTCGGCTTGTTATGCTCCTTTCAGCTTATTTCTGCTAATTTCAGCATTTTCTGCTATTTTGGCTACTATTTAGCTGTTTTTATTCTAATTTAATATTTTTCAGATAATTCCACAATTTTTTTTTCACACATGTCAACTTTTTCAGCCTAATTCAGCAAGTGTGCTCTCTCAAATTCCTTCTGGTAATTTCAGCTTCTATCTACTTTTTTAGCTATGTTTCAGCTTTTTTCCCCCTCATTTCAGCTTTTTTAGTTGATTTCTTAATTTCTGTGTAAATTTCTCCTTATTTATAATAATAATAATAATAATAATAATAATGTATTTTCCTGTCATCTGCGTATGTTTCCCATACACAGACGAAATTCGTCTCTGCATTTAACCCAACCACCTACCAGGTGGTGCAGTGAGCAGCCATAGAAAGCGCTCGGGGAGCTGGAGAATTAGATGTGCACTCATAGACACCCCAAGGTGTGTAGTGGCCGGGACACGAACCCGCGTCCTTCGGGTTCCAAGTCAAAAGCCCTGCCACTTATTTAAACCTAATCCAGCAAAAGAAAAGAAAAAAATACTACTTTCTTCTCCTAATTTAGGATTATTCTTCCATTTCAGCTAAATTTCAGCAAGATTTTTTTTTTTAGCTAATTTCAGCTGTTTTTCAGAAAATTCTTCTGCAATAAGCAGTCACACAGCATTTTTACGGGAAATACAATTTATCTATTATGAGCCACTGCTGAAATGAGAAGGCAGACACTGGTTTTGCTTGTGTTTGTGTGTGTTTGCCTGTGTTTATGTGTCTTATCACCAAATATCCCATGAACCACTGGATACATTTTAACATAACTTGCAAAAATCATTCAGTGAACATCTACAACTGATTAACTTTTCAAGTCGACCCAAGTCAAGATGGTCACCACAGCAACTCACTTTAGAAAAAAACAACAGCAGCAATATGATGTGATTTTTTCCCCCACAGTGATTATCCTGGTTAGATATTCATGAGTCTAACAGTGTCAGGGTAGAAGCTAGGGGTGGGCGGATCGATCCAGATACCAATAATATCGATATCACCATGAGTATTGATATTGACCAACACCAGTGTAATGAGATTGATACTTTAGCTTCAGTTTCTCTCCTGTATTCACTGCTGCAGTTTCATCAAAGATGCGAGCCGACAGTCTGTGAGTGCCTCTCCTGTCACGGCACAGAGCAACTTTGCAAAGGCAGGCAGCGCCCACAGAGAGGCTTCTGGGAAGATTTATTTGAGCTCAAGGCTTTGGAGGTTGTTTTGTTATTTATACTTTATTTATTGTATTTTCACTAATTGTTTTTGATTTGTAATTATTTTTTCAAACCCAAAAGAGAAATTTAGTTTTATTCCTTTATATCCTAAATATATTTACTGTTTTATAACATTTGCTGCGGTGTGATATGCACAATTTCTTTAAAAACAAAATCCAGAAAAGGAGTACAATGAAGGGATCATTTTTATTTAATTTTCATAGTTTCTGAACCCAATTATCTTGAGTGATAATTTTGTGCACTTTGTTTATGAAAAAAAATCCAGCCATTAAAAGGTATGGGAAAAATTGTTTTGTTACTGTTCTATTTTTTCAGAAAAAAACTTTTTATCATAATAAAGTACTTTTCATTTACTTATAAACTTTGTCTAATTCTATACTGGGTTTTAACTAAAAAATGATAAAAATAAAATAAAATACTTAAACATCATCAAAATTCACCGTAATTATAAAAATGTATTGTATCGGTATCAGTATCTGCGATATTGGACCTGTATTTGTATCAATAAATACCTAATTTTGCAGTATCGCACACCACCAGTAGAAGCTGTTCCTCAGTCTATTGGTTCTACACTTAATCCTTAACCTCCTTCCTGAGTGGAGTGGGGTAAAAAGTGTGTGTGCTGGGTGAGTGGGGTCCTTCATGATGCAGGTGGCTCTCTAGAGGGGTAGACGCCTATGATGGTGGGGAGACTGACTCCAGCAGACTTCTGTGCAGCCTCCATGCCACATGTTGATGACCAATCAATAAATCAGTGACATAAAAGGTGGCGGGCGATGTGCGATCTTTCAAAGAATGCTGGGCCTTTAGTTAATATTAATAAATGTCACCTTCATTATAGAGACATTCTTACTGTGGCATCAGCTTAAGAGGTTCAGGTTCTCTGTTAACAGGACAGACAGGTGTGTGCATGTTCAACTTTAAAAAAATCCTATTGTTATTTTTAATTCAGCTTCCTGTCAGTTGTGTTTGTTTGGCTGTGTGAGTGTGTCAGACTGTGCGTTTCTAAATGAGCGTGTACATGACAGAAAGGGTTGCATCTAATCCACCGGCCTATTCACACGGACAGCTAAGCAGTTTGGAGTGGCTCTCATCTCTGGATCCTCTTGTCTCCTTTAGATTGGACTCTATTGTGTGAGCGCATACGTGTGTGTGTGTGTGTGTGAACCTGTGTGTGTGTGTGATAGAGTGAGAGAGCGAGAGATGCTCTATTGTAGAGAGATGAGTCAGGGGGTAGCATGTTTACAGCCCTGTCCATCACCTTGGCAACAGAGTGGCTCTCATCCGTCCGGAGCATTATCATCTACTGACAACACACACACACACATACACACACACACCTTTGCGTCAGTCAGCAGTGTATTCAGAGCCCCTTTTTCTGCCCTCCACTTTTGTCCTTCAGTCATTAATAAAGGTGTTTTTGTACATTTGGCTGATTCCCGCCACATGATTTGTGTGGATGTGTGAAAGCGGGGGCTTTTGAGAGAATGCTGTTTGTTAACTTTCATCAATGACTTTGGAACAACTCGTTGACAAAGTCACGTGACTTACCTACAAGAGACGGCAGGGAACTGGTGAGGGAGTCAGATCACATGATCACGTTGAATCCTGTATCGTGTGGCAACCGGTTGTTGTCAGCCATCGTGAGGCAGTCAGTTCTGAAGGATACAAGACGCGAGCCAAACCCCATTCAACTTCATAATAAACAAAGAGTTCAATGGTAATAACCACGATCGTTTCAATACGAGAGCAGTCTTGCTCCAAAAGCACGCTGTCAAAAGTTCAAGACGGTTAACAATCCAGTTTACTTCAGACGTGGGTCAAAGGAGCAACCTTGTCATCTCCCAGCGGTGATTTCATGAGTAGAGGGCGATGATGTGAGGTGACACAGAAAACCGTCAATATTTCTTCCCCTCTCCTCATTCTTTCCTTCCCTTGGAGGCAGCGATGATTCAGGCCAGACTACGCCAACACACTCAGGAACACGTTCAGATCCAGTCACATAAATATGCATGAAGTCAGGCCTTCTCTGCTCCACTCTCCTTCCTACCATCTACCCTCCTCTACTTCTGGGCCATTGGACCCTGTAGAACAAACAAGGAGAGCTCAGCGGAATATGAGACCACGCCAGTGGCCGAAGATCTGTGTGTGTGTGTGTGGGAGAGTGTGTGTATGCAGGTATTGAACAGAGCCGAGCTGTTTTGAGTCCTTCCTCTCTTTGCTCACTCCGAAGGTGGTTTTCAAGTGATGACGCCAGTCCGCACGGCTCGTAGCCATGGCAATGTGCATACATGCAATGTACTGTATATAACACACTACACACACACAGCCATGGATTGTGGTGGTTATAGGCAAAAGTCCAGCGTGCTTTCATCATTAAACTATAGGTGAACAGGTATGGATGGAAGGACAGAAGGGAAGGACATGAAGACTTTTTTGTGTGAAGGTTGTCTGGAGCGGTGACGCAGTGAGGTTGGCGTTTTGGTAACTGTGGCAACGAATATTCTGTGTTGCACACACTTTGGCGGGCATACTGCACGGAAAATGAAAAACACAAACATCTGCACTGGGGGGAGCAGTGACAATATCCATGTTGATATAAAATATTATCTCTGCTTCTCTTTGCTTTAAGTCTTGGAGGAGAAGTCAGTCTGTTTTTGGCAGACTGCTGTTGGTACTTTGAACCTAAGCTGTATTTTTGGTAATATTTAGATTTTTTAAAATCCACAAATATGTCCAAAACCCTTTAAAAATGATGATACCCGTTCACCCTCCCATATTATTTTCTGCTATGTCCTGTCAAAACAGTAATTTTGAAATAAAAAATAATAAAACACCACGTATGCTAGTAAATTAAGTCTAGGACTAAGAATAGGATATGTAAATGCAGCAGCATAATTTCAATTGTGAGAGTGACACACAATTTTAATTATAATTTCAAAGTATTTTGGGGCTTATTTTCATTTTACTTCCCATTTCTGTACCTGCACAGCACAAAGCATGGTCAAACAGAACAAAAACATATAAAATAAAAAATACAGCGCAAAAGAAGAAGGAAAAGGAGTTTGTGTTTAGTTGCTACCCCCAAAACATATAAAACAAATGAACTACATGCATATGCATTAGCAAATAATGTATAACAATAAAACCGCCATAAATTACATACAAACAAGACCCATAAAAACAAGTGCACTAAAAACAACTGTGAAACTTTGAATAAAATCTCTTTCAAGCATTTTTTTTTCTTCCTCTCACAAACCTAAGTACTGTATGAAAATTGGCCCCTCCAAGTGAACATCTTTGGTGGATGAAGACTGGAGGGTTGAAGAGAACGCACATTAAAACTTACAATAAACTAATCCTTGGAATGCTCAGAAACATTTCTATCATTTGAACAAATCTAAAACTAAACCTATTTTTATTTGACAGAAAAGAGCTGGATTATCACTAGAAAGCATTATTACCATCCATCAAATGTTTTGTTTTGGAAATTGAAACTACAGTACTGAAATTCTATGATTTGGTTGACTATAATATTATTTTATTATTGTACAAAGCTCAAAACTTCAAATTGCCCTCAAATATTCAAACGTTTTTTGTAAAAAGGAAAAGTACTTATAAACTTTAAGTATACATATATTTTTGTTATGCCACAGCGTAGAACTAGTTTAAGGAGTAGGTCTACTTTAATTTATGGAAT
>JBBPBX010079142.1:0-16455 GCA_038048925.1 Garcialebias charrua
CTCTGATGCATGCTCAATAATCCAGGTAGAAAAATCTAAAAAAGCTAAGTCTGGTCCTCTGGACATTCAAAAAATAAAACAAAACAAAGCAAAAAAAATGTAGAAACGTTTCGTCTTTCGTCCGAAAGACTTCCTCAGTCTGAGTTGCTGTGTTCAGCTCAGTCTTATAAATAGCACCCTCCCACAGTGTTGCACAACCAGTTGGCTGATGACAGCCTGAAACCAGCTGCTCACATGATCAAGGAGGGCCATCAGCCTAACAATGGATCATTAGCACCCTGATGGTTGTTTGCTATTCACAGAGGGCTGAGTGATACTAGCAATAACAGCATTGTAAGAGGGGGACAGTTGAACCCGGAGGCCTCCACCCCTGTTTAATGATGGACGGTTTCTTTTCACAAAGATGGCCTCCTTTACTCCTCTCTCAAACCATCGTTCCTCTCTATCAAGGATGTGAACATCTTCATCCTTGAAAGAGTGACCGCTGGCGTGGAGATGAGTGTAGACTGCAGAGTCCTGACCTGATGATGTTGATCTTCTGTGCTGGGCCATCCTTTTGGCCAGTGGCTGTTTAGTTTCCCCGATATAAGACTGATCACAGCCCTCCTGACACTGAACAGCATACACAATATTACTCTGTTTGTGCCGGGGGACTGGATCTTTGGGATGAACCAGTCTTTGCCGTAATGTATTTTGGGGTTTAAAAGCCACTGGGACGTTGTGTTTAGAGAATAAACGTCTCAATGTCTCTGAAACTCCCGCAACATACGGAATGACCACTGGTCTGGGTCTGGGTTCCTTCTTTTCACCTGATGGCTGGCTGGAGTCCTGTTTGGGTTTCTTCTCTGCTTTCAGGAAGGCCCAGTTAGGATATCCACATTTCCCTAGAGCCTGTTTTGTGTGTGATTTCTCCTTCTGTCTGGCTCCTAAGTTAGTGGGGACGCTGTCTGCTCTGTGGTACAGAGTCCTGATGACTCCTAACTTGTGCTCCAGAGGGTGATGGGAGTCGAACTGTAAATACTGGTCTGTGTGGGTGGGTTTGCGGTACACATCAGTTTGCAAATTTCCTCTATCAGAAACTGAGACCTCACAGTCCAAGAAAGCCAACCTGCCATTTTTTACATCTTCTCGTGTGAACTTGATATATTTATCCACAGAGTTGATGTGATCAGTGAAATGTTGGACTTCCTGAGATTTAATTTTAACCCAGGTGTCATCAACATACCTGAACCAATGACTTGGTGGTCTCCCTGAAAAGGAAGTCAAGGCTTTCTTTTCTACCTCCTCCATGTACAGGTTGGCAACAATAGGAGAAACTGGCGACCCCATAGCACACCCATGTTTCTGCCTATAATATTGCTCCCCATATGTGAAGTAGGTTGACTGCAGGCACAGTTTCAAGAGTTGACACAGTTGTTCTGTGGAAAGTGTGGTCCTGCTGTTCAGAGTGGTGTCTGATTTTAACCTTAAACAGACCACCTCTACTGCTTCATCAACAGGGATGCACGTAAAGAGTGATGTGACATCAAAAGAGACCATTGTTTCATCAGTCTCCATGATGACACCCTTCACCTTCTCCACAAAGTCCATGGTGTTCTGTATGTGATGTTCTGAGCTGCCAACTAAAGGGATGAGTACAGATGCCAGATATTTGGAAACATTGTAAGTGACCGAGTTAATCATGCTAACAATTGGTCTTAAAGGTACACCTTGTTTGTGGATTTTGGGTAAACCATACAGACTGGGTGTGGCCTCCCCTGGGTACAGTCTGTGGTACAGAATACTGTCAATAGCCTTGTCCTGCTTTAAAATTTTCAGGCAATCTATCAACTTCTTCTTGTAACCACTTCCTGGATCTCTTTTCAGTGGTTCATAAGTGGTTACGTCACTAAGGAGTGACATAACTTTCTCATGATAGTCTTTCTGGTTCAAAATCACTGTGCACCTTCCTTTGTCTGCTGGGAGAATTATGATGTTTTTGTCCTTGCTAAGAGTGTTGAGTGCATCTTTCTCTTCTCTACTGATGTTGGAAGGTGGTGGTTTAGCATTACTGAGACAGGCTGAAACTTTCACTCTGAGTTGTTCTGCTTCAAACTCTCTAATTTTGTTATTACTACTTAAGGTACTATAATCTACACTGATCTCCCAATCATTTAGGTAGGACCGATTTGATCGTTTCTATTCTAGATCTATTCATTTTGATGAGTCTCGCCATAGACTTCAAAATTTTTAGGGATTACCAAATCTTGCGTCGTTCGTCTAAAAGACAACAGACATTTAGACCAAACTAGATTTCATTTTTTATTTTAGTTTAACCTAAACTAAATAATGAATGGAGGAATAGTTTGAAAGAAGAGGCCTTCGTTACAGAAGCCCTCCACATTTCTATAGGTATAGATCCCTATATCTGATTTTTACAGCATTGATCCACCCCTTAATTGGTAATTTTAGCTGATCTAATCCATGATAGCTTACATACCAGGTGCATATAGGTAAGGCTTAATGTAGAATCCCAATCATAAGCCCACCTAAAACCACATAATTGCATGACACATTGAACCAGGGTGGCACCGACTGGAAGCCATCCAGCCTGCAACCTTCGATGTGGGGACCTGCTGATCCAACGTTGGTCTTCAACCTTCATCCAAGGCCCGCCTCCTCTGCTTCAATCGAGGGATCCCCTCTACATGCTGATTAAAACCATTCTTGCTGATGAAATCAATAACCCCCATCGTTGTGGATTTACCGTTGTGGATTATAAGACTTTGTTTTCCAAGGGATCACAGACTCAGTTTTCCATGGGTTAACAGACTATGTTTTCCAAAGGATTGAAAGCTTACCGCAAAGGGATTACCTACGAACAGTATGGAATTTCCAAAAACATTATGGGAGTATAATTTTGAACTTTTTGACTTTTTTTTCCACTTGCTGGATTACATAGAGGTCAGAGACATTCGGTGGTATCCTTTCGTGTTGGAACTCATCTCCAAGGACAGGCGATGACTTCCAAAAAGGGGGACTGTAGTGATACACCTCGTCTTTGATATTTTAGGGTTCACACCTCTCTGAAACTCTCAGTGTTACACTTGCTTGGAGCTCAAGGAGACAAGTGGACACTATATTTTGTTACAATTATTTTGAATTAATGGACACTAATTAATCAGATTGAACTTTCTCTTTAATGTGTGTTAATTCAGAATTGATCAAACAGTATTTTTGTCATTTCAATGATGATCTGTTACTTGCATGACTTTGACCCTTCTGCTGGTTTATTTCTGCAGAACAAGCAGTCTTTGAATCTAAAGCACAAGGTCAGAGTAAACGTTTAACTTGCAGCTTCTTTTGTGTTGTCTATGAAGTTAGCCATAATATTCTCTGTGCTCACGAACGGCCATCTGGTCGCTTTGTAAACAGTTTTCCTGTTGTCCGTCAAGAGACTTTCTGCCTATGGAATTAAACTTCCATCTTTTATTTTGTTAAACCAGCCTGTAGCCATTAATAAGGTGGGGAGACCCCACCTCCCCTATAAATGGGCATTTCCTGCATTTTTAGTTAGTTTTTGGAAGAGAACTAACTCGCAACTGGCTTCTCTTCCCTGGAGAAAGCTGGAGACGTCCGGTCATATGCCAACTCGACCCACGTCTTCAGCAAAGGTTCAAACAGCACGTCAGCTGTGAACCCCTTCGAGTGTCACAGCTCCAAGCGGTGACACTCTTTCTGGAAGTTATCTTGAAACAAAACCAGAGCTGGGCATTACTCTGGGAGGCCGACGCAGACGGTCTCGAGACCGTGGCAAGATGAACGTGGGTCGCCTGTAAAACGCAGCAGCATGCGCGTCTGGCTTGACTAATTTACCGGAGTCGAGACAGGATCATCTTCACGAAGGTAAAAGTCGTTTCATCACGGTACGGACGTCCAGCCGAAACCGAGCAGAGGGTGCTATCTCTGGTTAAACATCTCAAGATAAGATTCAACCATTTCCTTTCAATCTTTTATCTTTCCTCCTTAAACTCCTCCTTATGTTTATTTTCATCATGGTAAACTTTAAGTAATGTGCCAACAGAAAGGTCCAACTGTCTGTTTGTTTTAATTTGAATTCTTGTCAACGTAGTTATTAAATCAGAGCTAATATCGATACAAATGTTTAATGTAATTTTTGTGATAGTTTCAATAAAAGGTCTATTTTTCTGGTAGACCAACATAAATTGAGCCTCTTGTGAAATTACATTCTTGTCTAATCACAGTAAAAACAATTTAGTATCGGAAAAAGGAAGAACTCGCACTTTGGTGGCAGTTTGTGCAAGATTAAAGTCTGCTAAACTGCGCATCTACAATAATGGTGGCTCAGTAAGTGTTTAAATACCTTACTAACCGCATTATTTCTTACATTTGGTGGCCGCATACGGTCTAATTTCTTACACACTCTTAAGCCTCCCTAGTAAGGTCTATTCAGGGGTTCTGGATTGGAGGGTCCGTCAGATAGTCAAACCTCGGATTCAGGAGGAGCAATGTGGTTTTCGTGCTGGTCGTGGAACACTGGACCAGCTCTACACCCTTAGCAGGGTCCTGGAGGGTGCGTGGGAGTTTGCCCAACCAGTTTACATGTGCTTTGTGGACTTGGAAAAGGCATTCGACCGCGTCCCTCGGGGGGTTCTGTGGGGGGTACTCCGGGAGTATGGGGTACCAGGCCCATTGATATGGGCTGTTAGGTCCCTGTACGACCGGTGTCAGAGCTTGGTCCGCATTGCCGGCAGTAAGTCAGGCTCGTTTCCAGTGAGAGTTGGACTCCGCCAAGGTTGCCCTTTGTCACCGATTCTGTTCATAACTTTTATGGACAGAATTTCTAGGCGCAGCCAAGGTGTTGAGAGGATCCATTTTGGTGGCCTTAGAATCACTTCTCTGTTTTTTGCAGATGATGTGGTCCTATTGGCTTCATCAGATCGTGATCTACAGCTTTCGCTGGAGCGGTTTGCAGCCGAGTGTGATGCGGCCGGGATGAGGATCAGTTCCTCCAAATCCGAGGCCATGGTCTTGAGCCGGAAAAGGGTAGCATGCCCTCTCCGGGTCGGGGAGGAGGTCCTGCCCCAAGTGGAGGAGTTTAAGTATCTCGGGGTCTTGTTCACGAATGAGGGAAAACTGGAGCGTGAGATCGATAGGCGGATAGGTGCAGCATCCGCAGTGAAGCGGGCGCTGTACCGGTCTGTCGTGGTGAAGAGAGAGCTGAGTCGAAAAGGCAAAGCTCTCAATTTACCGATCGATCTACGTTCCCACCCTCATCTATGGTCATGAGCTTTGGGTTGTGACCGAAAGAACGAGATCTCGGATACAAGCGGCTGAAATGAGTTTTCTCCGCAGGGTGTCTGGACTCTCCCTTAGAGATAGGGTGAGAAGCTCAGTCATCCGGGAGGGACTCGGAGTAGAGCCGCTGCTTCTCCACATCGAGAGGAGCCAGTTGAGGTGGCTCGGGCATCTGGTTAGGATGCCTCCTGGACGCCTCCCTGGTGAGGTGTTCCGGGCATGTCCCACCGGGAGGAGACCCAGAGGAAGACCCAGGACACGCTGGAGGGACTATGTTTCTCGGCTGGCCTGGGAACGCCTTGGGATTCCCCCAGAGGAGCTGCTTCAAGTGGCTGGGGAGAGGGAAGTCTGGGCCTCCCTACTTAGGCTGCTACCCCCGCGACCCGACCCCGGATAAGCGGACGAAAATGGATGGATGGATGAATGGATGACAAAGAAATACATGATGAGAATGATATCGTAAATGAATTTAACCAAGCCTTGCAGCTAAAATACCAAAAGTAGATAATAATGTGTGTCATTCAATTAAAAGTTGCACCAACAGTATTTTTTTTTCTTCAAATTTGTTTATTGAGGCTCTCATAACAAATACAAACACATCTGTTAATTATATGATATATGTATAGAGAAACCCCGACTTTTTCTTTTTCCCCTCCCGACATAAACAATTTCAATAAAACAGGTAAACACACAGCAGGTTCTACAATAACCAAAAATCATAAAAAAGAAAAGAGAAAAGAAAAAAAAAGAAATACAGACAAATCAACTAAGAAAAGAAGTAATATTAATAATTAAAATATTATGAGGCAGCATGTCATCCCCTATGTAAAGTTGAGGCCTGTGGGATCCAGTCTGTCCAGGAGTGGTTTCCATATCTTAATAAATCTCTCACTTTCATCCCGTAAGGTGTAGGTCAGTTTTTCCAGAGGAAGTATCCTCAGAAGCTCGTTATACCAGTCACTCAATGTCGGGGCTTCCTGTGATATCCAAAACTTGAGGATGGCCTTCCTTGCAGCATGCAGACATGTTCCTATAAATTTAGTGTTATGGGTGCTCTTTGCTTGTCCACTTTAGCTCCCAAAATACAGTGAAAGGGTGATAAATGTAGGTCATACCCCATCAAAGAGGTCACCTCAGCCTGTACCTCCCCCCAAAACTTCTCAATCTTTACACATTTCCAAAACATATGCGTGTACGTACCAGGTTCTAAATTACATTTACTACAGGTTGAAGATCCCAGTCCCATCCTGCCCCTCAGTATTGGCGTAGTATGAAGCCTGTGAAGTATTTTAAATTGTGTCTCTCTGTCCGCATTACACGTCAACATATTATGTGTGTTTCTCAAGATTGATGTCCAGGTGTCATCCTCAATATGCCAGTCCAAATCCATTTGCCATTGTCTCCGTAAATAATCACAGGAACATTCTAGATTCGACCCAAGTTTCTCATAGATATAAGATATAAATTTCTTTGATTTGGTCTTAATAAGAATGTCTTCAAGAAACGATGTCTTTGGGGCCCTAGCATTTTTATGTAAAAAGTGCCTCATCTGTAGGAAACGGTAGAAGTGAGATTGTTGCAAGTTATATTTACTCTTCAGATTTTCAAATGATTCAATTGCTTCTCCTTCAAAAAATTTACTGAGGCAATCTAGACCCTTATCTTGCCACACTTATGCCCCTTTTCCACTTGCTCGGCACAGAGCGGCTCAGTCTGGTCCGGTCTGGTTCAGTTCGGCTCGGCTCACATGTAGGTTTGTTTCCATTCACTTACTGCAGCCCTTCTGTGGGCGGGGTGTAGAATCTCACTCGTCCTACCACGTGGTGGCGGTAGTGTTACCTCAAGCTATTTACTAGCCACCACTAAACGTTAGAAGAAGAACACCCTGCAAGACCTTGTCTCACCACCTGTTGGCGGTAATGTCCCTTGAGCTATTTAATGCTCTAATATTACTTTATAGACTTTTCAGCTTGTTTTAAACCCATGTGTTTTCCATTTTGTTTCTTTATAATAAAGATTATTCTCATATATGCACAAGGATCCTGTTAACATTGCTTAACACATCGATCGCACTGCCCTGTAATCAGTTAAACTATTTTTACAGTAAGGTACAGATTAGGAATTAATTAGGTTTCAATTGGCCCTGTAATATTAAATGTTTGTATTTCATTAAATTTAAACGGTAATATTTTGTCAGGGATAATTCAAAGTCAAATGCAAATGGATAATTTGGTTTAAACTGTCCGTTAAACATTAAAAGCATGTTTCTTTAAACGTAAAAACAAAGTATTAATAATTAAATGTTTGTTGATCAGGAAACTCGTTTAGGCATCCAAGAACAGCTTCATCGGGGTTGATGTTGACGTCTGTGCATCCTTGGAAAAGCTGCTGCACCACGACCCGACATCAGGAAGGATGGAAGGATGGATGGATGGGTTGATGTTGACGTATTTGACGTCTGTGCATCCTTGGAAAAGCTGCTGACACGACATCAGGAAGGATGGATGGATGGATGGCTGTTCAAATCTAATAATCTTTTTTCTTATGATTCTTTAAAGGTCAAATGCAAATGGAAAATATTCTTAACTTCCAGTAGGTTTTTAAACAAACACTATACTGTACACACTTAACATTGTAAAATATGTTTAGGAAATTATTGTTCAATGAGACCACTTAAGAAAAAAAAGTTTATTATCAAAGTCAAAGTCAAAGTCAACTTTATTGTCAGATCTGCAATATGTACAGTGCAGGACATACACAGGACCGAAATTGCGTTTCTCTCAGTCCCTCGGTGCAACAGTAAACATCTAAACATTGAAACACTGAAACATATAATAATAGACATAAGCATAAAATAGTAAACCTAACACTGTCCTGAGTTTTTTGCATAGTGGTATAAGAGTATGAAAATTTACACCAACTCTAAAACTAAAACATTAAACATTTAATGAACATAATATTGTCCTGAGTTTTTGCATACTAGTATAAAAAAAGAGTATAAAAAGTATAACTAAAATAAACTAAAGGTTTCTAGCATTGACATTTGCAAAGTGGCAAAGCAGCGTATGAGTCAATGTACACAGTATATGTATGAGGTAGTAGTTGATGTTGTTGTAGAGGCAAAAAGTGGCATATGCAGTAAGGCACATTGGGCATCCCTAAATAAGACCGTTCAGAGCACACTGTATATGTACCAGCAGTGGTGTAGATATTAGAGTAGTGTAAATAAATGTAAACAGTAGTAATTACATGTAAGCAGTAGTAATAAAAGTAAACAGTATTAATAAATGTAAACAGAGAATGTAAACAGTATTATGATTATAGGCAGTGATGTAATACAGACATTAGTGCAAGTATGAGAAGTAGTGCAAACTGTATGAGCACATGACCGAGAGTTTAGTGAAAACCCGTTTGGTGACACAGAGTCTAGTGTTAAAAACTTTGTGTTGAGTGATAATATGTGAGAAAGTTTTAGTGTTAAGGCAGTTCAAATGGGAGGGGAGGCAGAGCAGGCAGAGTGTTTAGCATTCTGACTGCCTGATGAACAGAGCTGTCTCTCAGTCTGCTGGTTCGAGCCTGGAGACTCCTCAGTCTCCTCCCTGATGGCAGCAGTCTGAAGCAGCTGTGTAGTGGGTGTGTGGGATCACCTGCCATGCGGTGGGCTTTCCGATTGAGGCGATTAATATAATCTTCATAATCTTCTTATGAAAACTAAGAAGTGAAAAAAAGCACAAAAATAAATACTGCATACACCTAAATGATTTTTTTCTTGTTGTCTCATGTGCTTCCTCCAGAAGACAAAAGTTGATAAAATCTGGTGTTGACTTCTTCGTCTTAACTGTAAAAAAAAGAAAAACATGGTTACCGGTAATTCAGTCTAGAAACAGTTTTAATAATAATAATAATAATAATAATTAATTCAATTTATAACGCACTTTTCATTACTGAAAATCTCAAAGTGCTACACATATATTGAATGCTACACACATTCATAAACCGGTGGCGGCAGACTACCATGCAAGGTGCTTTCCAGTCCTACCGGGAGCAACTCAGGGTTAAGTGTCTTGCCCAAGGACACAACGACACATGGTGCGGGTCCCGGGAGTCGAACCACCAACTTTCCGATCGGGAGACGACTGCCATTACCACTACACCACGGCCGCCCATATGGCGGCCGTTTATATGTAGATATATTTTATAAGATATATATACATATATCAAATATATCAGAAACCACAAAGCAGATATTTTTCAAACCAACACAGTGTAATCACTCCATGTTTATGTACACACTGTAAGCTGTTGAAGTTATTTGAATTAAAATTCGATTTTTTATAGACATAAGTGTGTCGACCTGGCTTGTTTTTTTTCTACTAGTATTTAACACATTATATCTTATATCTCAGAAACCACAAAGCAGATATTTTTCAAACTAACAAAATGTAATCACAACATGTTCATGTACATACTTTAAGCTGTTGGAGTTATTTGAATTAAAATTCGATTTTTTATAGACATAAGTGTGTCGACCTGGCTTGTTTTTTTTCTACTAGTATTTAACACATATCTTATATCTCAGAAACCACAAAGCAGATATTTTTCAAACCAACAAAGTGTAATCACTACATGTTTATGTGCATACTGTAAGCTGTTGAAGTTATTTGAATTAAAATTCGATTTTTTAATAATTTATTTTCGTAGCACATGTGATAGGTTTGGAATTAGTCAAAACAAATCAATTTAAATCCAGCAGATTTGACCACAACGTGACATTATTAAGGACTTGTTAACCTGAGGAACCCTCGTGGTATAAAGCCAGCTATGAAATATATTTTTTAAGCTTTTATTTAGCTACATTTAAAAGAAAGAACGCCGATCGACCCCACCCGCGCGTGCATGTGATGTGCACGTGTCGACCTACTTTGTTAAATCCAGCTGATTTGACCACAACGTGAAATTATTAAGGAACTGTTAAGCTCAAGCACCCTCTTGATATAACGTCAGCTATGAAATATATTTTTTAAAGCGTTTATTTAGCTACATTATAGAAATAAAGACGGCTCACGTGCGCGCGCGGGCGCGCGCGTGCACGTGGCGAAACTACTTTTTTAAATCCTGCCGTTTTGACAACAACGTGAAATTATTAAGGAATAGTTCGGCTTAAGACACATGTTTGCTGTAATTTTAAATACAAATAATTGTTTTTACCGTGTTAATCTTGTAAAGTCCTTCGGTGTTTGCTGCCTCGCGGCAGCCACTTCCTCAAACTCAGTCCAGCCTCCTCCCCACGGTTCGGGTCCAGCCGGCCTCGGACCTGCTATGAGATGAGTCCGGAATCTTGGCGCGGCGCCGCGCATCTGTGAGGTGGAAATGCTCTCCAACGCGCGTTTGGCACGCAAATATGACGTCACATCCGACCCGGGCCACCAAGTGGAAAAGGGGCATTTGAATACCAGGTCCTGATATGATGGAGGGAAATCAGGATTACACCATACAGGGGCAAGCAGGAAAAAGTGGTCTTTCATTTTAAAATATGTTTTGATCTTATTCCATGTAATTAGTGTGTTCAGTACTATATAGTTGTTTTGGACGTCAGTTTTTGCTTTCTTATAACTAACAAAGGGACCATCTTTTAGGTTCAACACACCACAGTTCTTGGATTCTACATCAATCCACGTGTTTGTACTATCTGGGTTCACCCATTCTTTCAAGTATCTTATTTGAGCCGCCCAATAATACAAACGCATATTGGGCACGCCAAGTCCTCCTCTTTCCTTACTTCTTTGTAATTTACCTAATTTCATTCTGACCTTTTTCCCTTGCCATATAAAATTTGTAAACACCTTATTTAGATTTATGAAGAAGCTGTTTGGAATTGAGTTTGGTAACATCTGCAGACAGTATAACATCCTGGGTAATATGTTCATTTTGAGCACACTCATCCTACCCAACCAAGAAACAGGTAAAGTTCCCCATCTCAGTAGATCTTCCTATACTCCAGCCATAATCAGAGTCAGAGTCAGAGTCAGAGAGTCAGAGAGTCTTTATTGTCATTTGCACCGCATGTGGTACATGTGATGAAAACGAGATTATGTACACGGGGTCCCAGTTACATCCAACAACAAATGCAAGAGAAAAACAGTAATAACATCTAGAACTAACTAAGAAAAACATCAACTAGTAATACACTAAGCTTAATATAGTGGGAATAAACAGCAGCACGAACATGAGTTTGTATGAGCAGATGGTCACAGATGAACACAGATGAACACAGCGACAAGAAAACAGATCAGCATCAGTATGATGTGATATTTTGCAGTGTTTATATATATATATTTTTATTTATTCATGAGTCTAACAGCCTCAGGGTAGAAGCTGTTCCTCAGTCTAGTGGTTCTACACTTGATGCTCCTCAACCTCCGTCCTGAGGGGAGTGGGGCAAAGAGTGAGTGTGCTGGATGAGTGAGGTCTTTCATGATGCAGGTCGCTCTTTTTCTGCATCTGGAGGTGTAAATGTCTGTGATTGTGGGGAGACTGACTCCAACAGACTTCTGTGCAGCCTTCACCACTCTCTGCAGAGCGATAATTGGTTCCAGGTTAAGTTTTACTAGTTTTTTAAGACAAACCATACCATACCATACCATTTTATTTATAAAGCACTTTAAACAGGAACAAGTCCACACCAAAGTGCTGGACAAACAAACACGCAACAGGCAACACAGACAATGAAGTACAACACGAAAAACATAAAAACATTGCAGATCATAAATCAAACGATCCAATACAAATCAGCTGGCATTGAAAGCGATGGAGTAGTAGTGAGTTTTTAACCGGGATTTGAAAACCGAGAGGGAGGGGGCCTGTTTGATGAGCAGCGGTAACTCGTTCCAGAGTCTTGGGCCTGCTACAGAGAACGCCCTGTCACCCCTGCGCTTAAGGCGAGTTTCTGGAACTATTAAGAGTACCTGATCCTCTGACCTCAAAGCACGTGGAGGGACATATGGGTGTATCAGATCCGAGAGATAGGCGGGGGCGAGACTGTTCAGCGATTTGTAGACATACATGAGAATTTTGAATTGGATTCGAAGATGAACCGGTAGCCAGTGAAGGGAGGCCAAGACTGGTGTAATGTGCTCTCTTTTGCGTGTGCTGGTTAAAAATCGGGCAGCTGCGTTCTGAACCAGTTGTAATCGTGCAATGGTGGCTTGACTGACGCCAAACAGAAGTGAATTGCAGTAATCAAGCCTAGATGTAATGAATGCGTGAATCACTGTCTCCAGGTGCTTTTTGGATAATATGGGCTTCAGCTTAGACAGACGCCTCAGCTGGAAAAAACAGGATTTGACGATCATGTTTACATGACTGTTGAGTTTCATGGAAGGATCCATTATCACTCCCAGATTTTTGACTTTTTGTTTTTCGGACAGGGGTAGAGCAGACAGGTCAATGCAGTGACAAGGGCTGATTCTTATTCCGAGATAAGTTATTCCTGCCGGTGACCAATGGAAAGGGAAGTTACTGGGCACAACAGACTCTGTCATAGTCCCAACAGGCATGGCCTCTGTCTTTAACAGATTAACCTTAAAACCCGACACGTGTCCGAATTGCTTTAAACATTCCATCAGATGTGGGATAGATGTATCAATCTTATCCAAGAATAAAAGTACGTCATCCGCATAGAGAGAGATTTTATGTATTTTATCTCCAACCTCTATCCCCTTTATCTTAGTTTCAGTTCTTATAAGCTCTGCAAATGGCTCAATAGCCAGTGCAAACAAGAGAGGACTCAATGGACACCCCTGTCGGGTTCCTCGCTCAAGGAGGAAGGGATCTGAACAATGGGAGTTGACAATTATGGAGGCTTTAGGTGATCGATACAGTAATTTTACCCATTCAATGAATCCTGTCCCAATTTTAAATTTGTCCATAGTGCAAAAGAGAAAGGGCCATTCAACTCTATCAAAAGCCTTCAGTGAGTCCAGGGACATCACTAATCCTTGTATGGCATTATTACTGGCAAACTGTATAATATTCATAAGCCTCCTAATATTGTGAAAAGAATTTCTTCCTTTGATGAATCCTGTTTGATCTGGTTTTACCAAACGGGCAATCATAGGTTCAAGCCTAAGGGTCAGCACCTTCGCCAGAATCTTTGCATCCACATTAATAAGTGAGATGGGCCTGTAAGAGGCCGGGTCTTCTGGGTCTTTGTTTTTTTTTTCAAAATTAGACTAATATTAGCTGAAGACATTGTTTCTGGTAACCGGTGTGTAACATTAAAGCTGTAATTAAAAGTTTTAGTTAGATGCGTAGTAAGATTATGCTTATATGCTTTAAACCATTCGGCTGAAAATCCATCAGGACCTGGTGATTTCCCGCTACGCATTAGTGCTATTGCTTCCAATATTTCTTTTTCCTGTATGGGTCCACCCATAATGTCTTGCTGCTGTTCTGTCAGTGTTGGCAGCTTGACTCTAGAAAGAAATTTATCCAGTTCCTCTTTCGTGCTATTGTTATCAGATTTGTATAAAGATTTGTAAAATGACACAAATACAGAACTAATTTTATTTTTATCAAAGTGTCTGTTACCTCTTGCATCTCTAATGCTTGCTATATTGTTATGTTGTCTCTGGTTGAGCAGGCGTGCCAAGTATTTACTAGGTTTATTTCCATATTCATACATACGTTGTCTTTGGTAGAATAATGACCTCACAGCCTTTTCATTTATAATTGAATCCAGAGCAGCTCTAATAGTTTGTACCTTAACAAGATTTACTTTAGTAGGTTGGGATTTATGAATAGCTTCTGCCTGCTTTAGGTCCATCTCCAATCTGTTTTGTTTCATCTGTAATGTTTTCTTACGATGTGCCATATATGAAATTGTGAACCCTCTTAAATAAGCCTTTGCAGCTTCCCAGAGAAACTCTGGACTTGTGTCATTAGTATCATTTATTTCAAAAAATTGTTTTATTTCCGCTTCCATTTTCTCCTTAAAATTTTTATCATTAAGTAAATATGACGGGAAGCGCCACTTTGGTTTATCAGCTGTAGTATCAGTAATTGACAATTGCATATAAACTGGGGCATGGTCACTGATATGGATTGACCCTATAGAGCATGCAGTAACTTGTCCCATAATCTGAGGAGGTATAAAGAAAAAATCTATTCTTGAATAGGAATTGTGTGGGTTAGAATAGAAAGTAAAATCCCTATCTAGTGGATTCAGGGTTCTCCATACATCTGTCAGTGATGTATCATTTAACATTTTCATCAGTGGCGTCCCTGTACTAGATTTTCTCTGTGCTGTTACTGTGGACCTGTCCTTCTTTTCATTTAAACAACAATTGAAATCACCGCCCAGCACCGTTAGAGGGCTCTTATATTCCTCCAGTTCAGCCGCTATCTCTGTCCAGAATGATGGGGGCGGTGGGTTAGGAGCATAGATATTCATCATTGTGATAGATGTACCCCAGAGGGACCCTCAAACAAGGATATATCTGCCTTCTGAGTCCTGTTTGTAAGACTCAGGTACAAAGGGTACTGCTCCATGTATTAAAATGGCTACCCCTCTGCTGTTAGAGGAGAATGAGGAATAAAAGACCTGGCCCACCCATTCTCGCTTGAGTTTCAAGTGCTCTTTATCCATTTTGTGCTGGTCGTGGAACACTGGACCAGCTCTACACCCTCAGCAGGGTCCTGGAGGGTGCGTGGGAGTTTGCCCAACCAGTTTACATGTGCTTTGTGGACTTGGAAAAGGCATTCGACCGCGTCCCTCGGGGGGTTCTGTGGGGGGTACTCCGGGAGTATGGGGTACCAGGCCCATTGATATGGGCTGTTAGGTCCCTGTACGACCGGTGTCAGAGCTTGGTCCGCATTGCCGGCAGTAAGTCAGGCTCGTTTCCAGTGAGAGTTGGACTCCGCCAAGGTTGCCCTTTGTCACCGATTCTGTTCATAACTTTTATGGACAGATCCGCTCATTCTCAATCAGTTCATCTGGACAGTTTCTTTTTAGCAGAAACGTTTCACCCTCACTCCAGAGGGCTTCCTCAGTCAGAGTAGTCCAAAGCACACTGAAGTTAACCCACCAAGTAAGCAACTTATGTGGATTTTATGGACAGAATTTCTAGGCGCAACCAAGGTGTTGAGAGGATCCATTTTGGTGGCCTTAGAATCACTTCTCTGTTTTTTGCAGATGATGTGGTCCTATTGGCTTCATCAGATCGTGATCTACAGCTTTCGCTGGAGCGGTTTGCAGCCGAGTGTGATGCGGCCGGGATGAGGATCAGTTCCTCCAAATCCGAGGCCATGGTCTTGAGCCGGAAAAGGGTAGCATGCCCTCTCCGGGTCGGGGAGGAGGTCCTGCCCCAAGTGGAGGAGTTTAAGTATCTCGGGGTCTTGTTCACGAATGAGGGAAAACTGGAGCGTGAGATCGATAGGCGGATAGGTGCAGCATCCGCAGTGAAGCGGGCGCTGTACCGGTCTGTCGTGGTGAAGAGAGAGCTGAGTCGAAAGGCAAAGCTCTCAATTTACCGATCGATCTACGTTCCCACCCTCATCTATGGTCATGAGCTTTGGGTTGTGACCGAAAGAACGAGATCTCGGATACAAGCGGCTGAAATGAGTTTTCTCCGCAGGGTGTCTGGACTCTCCCTTAGAGATAGGGTGAGAAGCTCAGTCATCCGGGAGGGACTCGGAGTAGAGCCGCTGCTTCTCCACATCGAGAGGAGCCAGTTGAGGTGGCTCGGGCATCTGGTTAGGATGCCTCCTGGACGCCTCCCTGGTGAGGTGTTCCGGGCATGTCCCACCGGGAGGAGACCCAGAGGAAGACCCAGGACACGCTGGAGGGACTATGTTTCTCGGCTGGCCTGGGAACGCCTTGGGATTCCCCCAGAGGAGCTGCTCCAAGTGGCTGGGGAGAGGGAAGTCTGGGCCTCCCTACTTAGGCTGCTACCCCCGCGACCCGACCCCGGATAAGCGGAAGAAAATGGATGGATGGATGAATGGATGACAAAGAAATACATGATGAGAATGATATCGTAAATGAATTTAATCAAGCCTTGCAGCTAAAATACCAAAAGTAGATAATAATGTGTGTCATTCAATTAAAAGTTGCACCAACAGTATTTTTCTTAATGGAACTAACAAAGAGGAAATTGT
>JBBPBX010079144.1:0-16455 GCA_038048925.1 Garcialebias charrua
GAGTCCAATTCCCACTGCCTCCGCTCCGCTCAGGTCCGCCTGGATGCGCCGCTCCAAGACACGTGCGAGATCGCGCGATAAATCAAGTGATAAATAAGTAAGTCAGAACAAAACAATTCATTCGGTGGAAAGAAGGAGAACAACTGTAGAGAGACTGCTGCCTTGATCTTCTCTCGTAAATGAGCTACATGGTTTGAGCAACAGGAAGTGATGTTTACATTTCAGAATAAAATACTTTTTTATTTATTTATTTTTGTATTGCGTTATTAGGTGTAGTCATAGTCATAAATATAATAGTTTAGTCATAGAATAGTCATAATTGATAGTTTGACAGCATTTTTGTACAAATAAATCCGTATAGAGCTAGGATTAGTCCGCCCGTGGTGATTTTATTTTGTAAATACGGAAGTTGTGCTCGTTCCTTTTCCTGTTGGTGCGACGTAATCTTCAAAAGTTGACTCCGGCACAGCTCCGTCATCCGGCAGAAATAGAAAATTTTCTAATTTTGACGGACTGCCGTCCGCTCTCCGCAGCTCGCCGCCGCCGTGCGGAGCCAGTGTAAATTCTGTCATTGATTATAATGGGTGCGTATTTGCTGCGGAGGTCGGACCGGAGCGGGGCGGAGCCGTAACGCATGTGGTGTAATTCCGGGGTAAGAACTGGTTTTTCCTCTGGAAAAAGCTGGAAACGTTCCGGTCATAGGCCAATTAGACCCACGTCTCAGCTGGAGTCACAGTAAAGCCTACTGTGTCTCAAAACACTCATTTCTGAAAGAATTTGTTTTCTGAAGTTTTATTTTGAAAATCAGTCAGTGCGCTTGGCTCTGTTCCTGCCGGGAGAAGCGCGCTTCTTGCTCGTCTGACTCAGCACACACGCGCGGAGGTCCTCTGGACGTGAACTGGACAACACAGTCCGTTAGTGTCCACAAAACTTCAACTCTTATCTCCAAGACGTATCGTCAACAGGTAACAAGGCGTTGATTGTGTTCTGAACGTGTGAGAAGCCCAGCTGAGACCTGTATGGGAAAGGTTGCCACCCTGTTTGTTTCAAAATAATCAACTTCGGTTAATAATAATAATAATAATTTGTCACATTTGTCATCTGTGTATGTTTCCCATACTTGACAGACGAAATTGGTCTTCTGCCTTTAACCCAACCACCACCAGGTGGTGCAGCCGTAGTCAGCGCTCGGGGAGCTAGAGAATTAGGGGTGCACTCATAGACACCCCAAGGTGTGTAGTGGCCGGGGCGCGAACCCGCGTCCTTCGGGTCCCAAGTCAAAAGCCTTAGCCACTACACCATCTTAACTTAGCTTTCAATCTTTAACACTAATTTGACTAAGGCTGCGCTTTTTTGCGCAAGGGAACTTGGCTTCCAAATCCCCCGGTCCCTTTCAGTGGGCTATATAATGTCGATTCACATGCTAATGACCCTGCTAATGACCCATTAATTCTACACCTACACCCGCCCACCCCCTACCCCTCAGTCCAAAATCCTTGGACCCAGTGCAAGCCTTGTATAACACATAAGCATTTATCGCTGCCAGGTCAAGCATGTTGTAGAACACGGCAATGGGCCGCACCGTATATAAATGTGCAATCTGGTCCATTATACCGGTATGTCAGTTGACCTCAGGTCATGTGACCTATGTTGGTCCGTCAGTTTACCTCAGGTCATGTGACCTGAGTTGGTCCGTCAGTTGACTTCATGTCGTGTGACCTGTGTTGTTTTGTCAGTTGACCTCAGGTCATGTGACCAGTGTTGGTCCGTCACTTGACCTCAGGTCATGTGACCTGTGTCGGTCCGTCAGTTGACCTCAGGTCATATGACCTATGTCGGTCCATCAGTTGACCTCAGGTCATGTGACCAGTGTTGGTCCGTCACTTGACCTCAGGTCATGTGACCTGTGTCGGTCCGTCAGTTGACCTCAGGTCATGTGACCTATGTCGGTCCATCAGTTGACCTCAGGTCATGTGACCAGTGTCGGTCCGTCAGTTGACTTCATGTCGTGTGACCTGTGTCATTTTGTCAGTTGACCTCAGGTCATGTGACCTGTGTTGGTCCGTCACTTGACTTCAGGTCATGTGACCTGTGTCGGTCCGTCAGTTGACCTCATGTCATGTGACCTGTCTGTCAGTTGACTTAATGTCGTGTGACCTATGTTGGTCTGTCACTTGACCTCAGGTCATGTGACCTGTGTTGGTCCGTTAGTTAGTTGACCTCATGTCATGTGACCTGTGTCGGTCCGTCAGTTGACCTTAGGTCATGTGACCTGTGTCGATCCATCAGTTGATCTCAGGTCATGTGACCTGTGTCGGTCCGTCAGTTGACCTCATGTCGTGTGACGAGTGTCGGTCCGTCAGTTGACTTCATGTCATGTGACCTGTGTCATTTTGTCAGTTGACCTCAGGTCATGTGACCAATGTTGGTCCGTCACTTGACTTCAGGTCATGTGACCTGTGTCGGTCCATCAGTTGACCTCATGTCATGTGACCTGTCTGTCAGTTGACTTCATGTCGTGTGACCTGTGTTGGTCCGTCACTTGACCTCAGGTCATGTGACCGGTGTTGGTCCGTTAGTTGACCTCACGACATGTGACCTGTGTTGGTCCGTCAGTTGACCTCATGCCATGTGACATATGTCGGTACGTCAATTGACCTCATGTTGTGTGACCTATGTCGTTTTGTCAGTTGACCTCAGGTCATGTGATCTGTGTTGGTCTGTCAGTTGACTTCATGTCATGTGACCTGTGTCGGTCCGTCAGTAGACCTCAGGTCATGTGACCTGTGTCGTTGTGTCAGTTGACCTTAGGTCATGTGACCTGTGTTGGTACGTCAGTTGACCTCATGCTGTGTGACCAGTGTCGTTGTGTCAGTTGACCTCAGGTCATGTGACCTGTGTCGGTCTGTCAGTTGACTTCATCTCATGTGACCTGTGTCGTTTTGTCAGTTGACCTCAGGTCATGTGACCTGTGTTGGTCCGTCACTTTACCTCAGGTCATGTGACCTATGTCGGTCCATCAGTTGACCTCATGCCATGTGACCTATGTCGGTACGTCAATTGACATCAAGTTGTGTGACCTGTGTCGTTTTGTCAGTTGACCTCAGGTCATGTGACCTGTGTTGGTCCGTCAGTTGACTTCATGTCATGTGACCTGTGTCGTGTCAGTTGACCTCAGGTCATGTGACCTGTGTTGGTCCATCACATGACCTCAGGTCATGTGACCTGTGTCGGTCCGTCACTTGACTTCAGGTCATGTGACCTGTGTCGGTCCGTCAGTTGACCTCATGTCATGTGACCTGTCTGTCAGTTGACTTCATGTCGTGTGACCTGTGTTGGTCCGTCACTTGACCTCAGGTCATGTGACCTGTGTTGGTCCGTTAGTTGACCTCAGGTCATGTGACCTATGTCGGTCCGTCAGTTGACTTCATGTCATGTGACCTGTGTCGGTCCGTCAGGTGACGGACAACAATAGGTCAAGCATGTTGTAGAACACAGCAATGGGCCACCTGCATGTGTCAGAACGCACCGTATATACATGTGCCAAGGACAAGGAGAGAGACAGTACTTGTAAGCAAAATAATTTATTTGACAGAACATCAGGGTTATAGGATAATCAGCACAGCAGAATAAGACAATTGTATGCATAAACTTGTTCTGGAGCAGACAAAGCTTTCCGTTCAGTGGATGTCCCAAAATGTTCAACTGTGAGATAACTTCAGGGTCTGTTATGTGTGAATTGGTCAGGGCCTCTCTAAGGGGGGAAGTGCAACTTACTTACCTGGTGGAAACATTGGAATGCAGTCTGGTGTGGTGGGGGTGTCTGAGTTGTGAGCACGCATATTTATAACAAAAGGCAGTTAATGGCCTACTAATGGTTGAAGAGAAGGAGGGGGTTTGTCCTCAGGATCTTGAAAATTCAGTCATCCTAGTGTTAATCTTCCTCCTATTTCTTCTTATTTTTCTTAAGCCATTAATCTGTCAAGTAAATGTGCCAACAGAAAAGTTCCTAACTACAGGTAGTCCCCGACTTACGAGCGAGTTCCGTCACTAGGGGGCGCTCGTAAGTCAAAAATTCGTAAGTAGGATCACATAGTAAAAAAAAAAAAAATAATTTTTTTTTTTTTTTTTTTTTATTTTTTTTTTTTTATAAATGAATACATGTACAGTACTGGACAGTCACCAAGCACTTAGCCTATCCTAACACAGTTTTTAAAGATGAAGGAATAAGTTGAATTGTCTCCCTTTCACATAAAGGGAGCAAGCTCCCTATGGAGCCTGCAGGGAGGAGGGAGACAATTCAACTGACTCCTTCATCTTTAAAAACTGTGTTAGGATAGGCTAAGTGCTTGGTGACTGTACAGTACTGTACATTTATCTATTTATTAAAAATATACAGTATATACAGTATTTTTATTTTTTATTGTTTTTTATTTATAAATAGATAAATGTACAGTACTGTACAGTCACCAAGCACTTAGCCTATCCTAACACAGTTTTTAAAGATGAAGGAGTCAGTTGAATTGTCTCCCTCCTCCCTGCAGGCTCCATAGGGAGCTTGCTCCCTTTATGTGAAAGGGAGACAATTCAACTTATTCCTTCATCTTTAAAAACTGTGTTAGGATAGGCTAAGTGCTTGGTGACTGTCCAGTACTGTACATGTATTCATTTATAAAAAAAAAAAAAAAAAAAAAAAAAAAAATTTTTTTTTTTTTTTTTTTTTTTTTTTATGAGATGCATGCTCTTAAGTCCGGGACCTCGTAAGTCAGAGCGCTCGTAAGTCGGGGACTACCTGTCTGTTTGATTTTAATTTGAATTCTTGTCAACGTAGTTTAGTAGATCAGAGCTAATATCGATACAAATGTTTAATGTACTTTTATGATAATTTCAATAAAAGGTCTATTTTCTGGTGGACCAACATAAATTGAAGTCTCTCGTGAAATTACATTTTTGGCTAATCACTTTAAAGCAATTTAATACCGGAAAAAGGTTGAACTCGCGAATTGGTGGTAGGTTTGTGCAGATAAAATCTGCTCAGACCTGCGCATCCAAACTATAGGTAAGTCAGTAAACTGACTAATAACTCCTATATTATTACAATAATGGTGGCTCGTACGCGTTCCTAAGACGGTTATTAGGTTGTGTTTTTGTGGTCTATTGTCACGGTATTTGTTGGCATAGTTTTTATCCTGTGTTGGACTGTAGATGGTTCTGGCTGGTGTGGGAAAACAGAGATTGCTAATCGTTGCATTGTCTGGCTCATTTCACGTTAGAATAATCTTTTTTTCCCTTTTGAACATATGTTTTGAAGCTGCGGGTGATGTTTGTTTGTCTGTGTTTGTGAGACGTTTCAAACCATGTCGCAAACTAAAGCGTGCATTTGTCATTTTGTGACCGCCGTGTCACGTCGCTGCTTCATTTTATTACATCTACGGATTGCTGTTGAAGGTCTGTTTCACACATTTGCTACTCCTTTGTACCTATTATCTGTTACAACGTGTGTTGGCTGAGGTTCGGGTGAGACCCACTCAGCTTTGGACCGGGATCCGGTTCCGAGTGACGTAAAGTCCGTTGTTGTCAACAGTTAGCGTGCTGCCTTCTTTGGGAGGCGTGGGGGCTAGCCTGAATGTGTTGGGCTCGTTAGCAGTATTTTCTGTGGTGTATTCTACGTTTATTTTGTGAAAGAGTGTCCAGAACTTTGGGTAGAGCTAACGTTAGCATTTCCGAAGCTGAAGCTGCAAAAGCGCTGTGATTGGTCCATTGTGTGTCGTGTTCAAAAAAGTTGGTTCTGTAGACTGCTGGTTGTCAGATATTCATTTTTGCACACATTTCTGACAGTTTATCTGTGTTGTTCGTTTCTATGCACGTAATATCGTCGAAGACTGGCTTAACCGTGGTGTTTTGCGATATTTATAAGTGTTTTAGAACGTTGAAAAGTCCGTTCCACGCTAAAGTTCGACCAACCTCGAGGTCCGTGAACGCATCGCTCGAGCGGCACGTCACACGTGAGTGACGTCAGGTTTAGAAGACTCCATTACCCATGAACACTTGGGTTTAACTACATGTTCTGTCTTCGCTGTGATTGGTTGATTACGCTGTAAGTGGTGACGCTCCTCGTCTGCTTTCGCTTCAGCAAACCAGCCCTTACGAGTTTCGTGCTTGTTTGTCCGTTACTATCTCTGAAAAGACTGTTTCATCACTGTGTTTTTGAGATTTTAATGGGTGGATTGAGTCCGTTGCTCTGAGACTACAGATCGCCATGTGACCAGGTCACGTGACGCCGGAAGCTGCATCTGGTTTAAGGGAACCGACTTGTCTTTTTCTTTTGCGAAAAAGTTTAAAAATCACATTACCTGTCCTAAACGATGTTACTCACATCGACTCGTCTATTATAAGACCGGGGTTCTGGAGTTTTGTCAAGTAAAGACTTTAGATCTGTCTGATTGATGCTTTTCATCCGTTGTTAGATGTCTGTGAGCTAAAAGCTGAGGCTCCTCTCACGGGTGACAACAGCGCCTCTATAGCGGTCAGATAGAGAAATTGCAGTCGCTGTGATAAACTCATTTCCAGCGTTGTACCCCCATCTGCTGGACGCTGTGAAGAATACGGTTCATGTATTTCTGTATGCATTTCAACTTTCCTGTTTTTTTTAATAGTGTACATTTTGAAATGTTGAACACATAGCATCCTTCATTTGATTTTCACATATAATCAAATGTTGCAAGCCAAACAGTTACACAGAATTAATACAGACTTGTCTGCTTTTTGATAAAACTTGACACTTTTATCATAGATTCTGTGCAACTAGGCTGTCTACTTTATTTTAAACTGCAAGTTTAAAATAACACACATGAGGCATCTTTTGTCTTGATTTTCACGAAAATCACACAAAGATAGCCGACGTTGATCTTGTCACAGGTCGACAAATTAATAAAAATCACTGATTTTTATTTCATTTAACATCTTGGATGTTTTATGAGCAGCTCAGACACCTTGCATCTGAATCTGATCGCTTTTGTGTGCGTTGGTGTGATTAAACGGCAATCAGATTGGGTTAGTTAGTAACTGTTGTTTCATTATAAGTTCTAGATAAGGTTAACACTGCCTAAGGGTATTTAACTTTACAATTCATTGGGGTAATTCCTGAGATAAGGTACCTGTGAATGATAGACTTATTGAACACAGTGAAGCACAAACCTGGAGGCTGGTTGGATTTGATTTACTCCAGGCTACATAAATGGTGTTGATTTATTTGCACGCTGCGAAATGAGACCCACTTTACTTGATTTTTCACAGAAAATCAGTACAAAGATGGACGTTCAAACAGGTGCATCACCTGATAGGGCCTCCTCTTTTATCGCACGTAGATGGACATCTGCTTCATCGTATGCTAATTACTTAGCTGCGGTGGACGTCCATCAGGATAAGTGGGAAAATCCCCTGTCGTTCTACGACAGGCTGATCTCTGTCTACTCCGGTGGCAAAACTGTCCCTGGACTAGAGGAAGATGAGGAGTTTAAAAATCTTTTCCTTATGAATCTTATGCCTTTTCAACGGAAATGTGTTCGTTTCAAGGTTGATTGCAAAAAAGATACCATGGAAATGATAAAACGATACGTTGCGACGTTTTTGAGGCAGAGATACAACCTAGGATTCCATCAGAGGTTTGTCCAGGTCAAAAGGTCACATCCCACTCGCAGCTGATAGAAGAGGTTCCCTCTCCTACAGAGTGCGAGAGTGAACAGGATTTTCATAATAACAACCTACAGTATGTTGATTCCAGCTGGAAAAGTGACTCATTTCGGTTCACAGGGAGTTCTGCTCCTACTGCCCCTCAGGTTGAAAACCCTGAGATGAGCAGAGAACCACACAAGGTAGGTGTTCGCTCTCTAGGTGAACCAAGATGGTTCAGATCGAACCAAAAGAGTTCTCACCTAGGTCTCACAGTGGGTGAACTTGAGAGAAGTTGAAGTCTGGGCGCCGTGACCCTTTGATAAATGGTCGGCCCCAACAGGTAACCCCGAGTAGCGGCCCTCCTGCCCCTGCACCTCGAGCTGCACAGTTCGAGACATGCAAAGAGTCACACAAGCTCCAGATTAAGGAAACGACGCCTCGGCGCTCGGAAGAGACTGAGGTGGTAAGTTGTTTGTCAAATGATTTGAATATTACAGTGGTTGACCAAGCTGACACAACGTGTGACATTGTCCTTGATGATAACACAAACAACGTTGTTCAACCTGACGAAGCGACGAGCAGCACTGCCTTTTGCAACAATTCAGTGCACACAGTTGACAAGATCATCAACCTTGACGAAGACGCTGACAGCAAACAAATTGCTGATGATCAGCATCCTGAGAGTCAAGATGCTGACAGCGAACACATTGCTGATAAGCAACGTCCCGAAGGTCATGAGGCAGACAGCCAACATGATGCTGACAGCAACGGTGATTGCACAGACAGAGGTACACGTAAACAGAAGCATGTGCTTAAACCTGAACGGTTTCTGTGTAACTTTATCAAAAGGGGGGTGGCTAAGAAAGCTTACCTGCCAATCATACTGGAAGGGGTCCTCGCGCGATAAGCACTCCTGGTTTGCAGTTCCGACGTGTCTATCATGTCAGCCGAACTGTTTGAGGAGCTAAGGACCGCCGCTGTCGGTGTTGACAGGCAAATACCCTTTGTGAAATACACTTATGGTGAGCAACAAGGCCTCGCAAAGACGAGAACAACCCTAACAGCTATGACAAGAAAGTTAATTCTCAATAGTCCAGGTATCAAATCCGCTCATTCTCAATCAGTTCATCTGGACAGTTTCTTTTTAGCAGAAACGTTTCACCCTCACTCCAGAGGGCTTCCTCAGTCAGAGTAGTCCAAAGCACACTGAAGTTAACCCACCAAGTAAGCAACTTATGTGGACCAACCAGTTTGCTGTAGCCAAGATGGTTTCTGGGGGTGTGTCCCTCGTCGACTCCTCCCAGGCAGGCAGACATGTCCAAAGTGGTTCAAGACAAGAAAGTTAATTCTCAATAGTCCAGGTATCAAATCCGCTCATTCTCAATCAGTTCATCTGGACAGTTTCTTTTTAGCAGAAACGTTTCACCCTCACTCCAGAGGGCTTCCTCAGTCAGAGTAGTCCAAAGCACACTGAAGTTAACCCACCAAGTAAGCAACTTATGTGGACCAACCAGTTTGCTGTAGCCAAGATGGTTTCTGGGGGTGTGTCCCTCGTCGACTCCTCCCAGGCAGGCAGACATGTCCAAAGTGGTTCAAGACAAGAAAGTTAATTCTCAATAGTCCAGGTATCAAATCCGCTCATTCTCAATCAGTTCATCTGGACAGTTTCTTTTTAGCAGAAACGTTTCACCCTCACTCCAGAGGGCTTCCTCAGTCAGAGTAGTCCAAAGCACACTGAAGTTAACCCACCAAGTAAGCAACTTATGTGGACCAACCAGTTTGCTGTAGCCAAGATGGTTTCTGGGGGTGTGTCCCTCGTCGACTCCTCCCAGGCAGGCAGACATGTCCAAAGTGGTTCAAGACAAGAAAGTTAATTCTCAATAGTCCAGGTATCAAATCCGCTCATTCTCAATCAGTTCATCTGGACAGTTTCTTTTTAGCAGAAACGTTTCACCCTCACTCCAGAGGGCTTCCTCAGTCAGAGTAGTCCAAAGCACACTGAAGTTAACCCACCAAGTAAGCAACTTATGTGGACCAACCAGTTTGCTGTAGCCAAGATGGTTTCTGGGGGTGTGTCCCTCGTCGACTCCTCCCAGGCAGGCAGACATGTCCAAAGTGGTTCAAGACAAGAAAGTTAATTCTCAATAGTCCAGGTATCAAATCCGCTCATTCTCAATCAGTTCATCTGGACAGTTTCTTTTTAGCAGAAACGTTTCACCCTCACTCCAGAGGGCTTCCTCAGTCAGAGTAGTCCAAAGCACACTGAAGTTAACCCACCAAGTAAGCAACTTATGTGGACCAACCAGTTTGCTGTAGCCAAGATGGTTTCTGGGGGTGTGTCCCTCGTCGACTCCTCCCAGGCAGGCAGACATGTCCAAAGTGGTTCAAGACAAGAAAGTTAATTCTCAATAGTCCAGGTATCAAATCCGCTCATTCTCAATCAGTTCATCTGGACAGTTTCTTTTTAGCAGAAACGTTTCACCCTCACTCCAGAGGGCTTCCTCAGTCAGAGTAGTCCAAAGCACACTGAAGTTAACCCACCAAGTAAGCAACTTATGTGGACCAACCAGTTTGCTGTAGCCAAGATGGTTTCTGGGGGCGTGTCCCTCGTCGACTCCTCCCAGGCAGGCAGACATGTCCACACTTTGGACATGTCTGCCTGCCTGGGAGGAGTCGACGAGGGACACGCCCCCAGAAACCATCTTGGCTACAGCAAACTGGTTGGTCCACATAAGTTGCTTACTTGGTGGGTTAACTTCAGTGTGCTTTGGACTACTCTGACTGAGGAAGCCCTCTGGAGTGAGGGTGAAACGTTTCTGCTAAAAAGAAACTGTCCAGATGAACTGATTGAGAATGAGCGGATTTGATACCTGGACTATTGAGAATTAACTTTCTTGTCTTGAACCACTTTGGACATGTCTGCCTGCCTGGGAGGAGTCGACGAGGGACACACCCCCAGAAACCATCTTGGCTACAGCAAACTGGTTGGTCCACATAAGTTGCTTACTTGGTGGGTTAACTTCAGTGTGCTTTGGACTACTCTGACTGAGGAAGCCCTCTGGAGTGAGGGTGAAACGTTTCTGCTAAAAAGAAACTGTCCAGATGAACTGATTGAGAATGAGCGGATTTGATACCTGGACTATTGAGAATTAACTTTCTTGTCTTGAACCACTTTGGACATGTCTGCCTGCCTGGGAGGAGTCGACGAGGGACACACCCCCAGAAACCATCTTGGCTACAGCAAACTGGTTGGTCCACATAAGTTGCTTACTTGGTGGGTTAACTTCAGTGTGCTTTGGACTACTCTGACTGAGGAAGCCCTCTGGAGTGAGGGTGAAACGTTTCTGCTAAAAAGAAACTGTCCAGATGAACTGATTGAGAATGAGCGGATTTGATACCTGGACTATTGAGAATTAACTTTCTTGTCTTGAACCACTTTGGACATGTCTGCCTGCCTGGGAGGAGTCGACGAGGGACACACCCCCAGAAACCATCTTGGCTACAGCAAACTGGTTGGTCCACATAAGTTGCTTACTTGGTGGGTTAACTTCAGTGTGCTTTGGACTACTCTGACTGAGGAAGCCCTCTGGAGTGAGGGTGAAACGTTTCTGCTAAAAAGAAACTGTCCAGATGAACTGATTGAGAATGAGCGGATTTGATACCTGGACTATTGAGAATTAACTTTCTTGTCTTGAACCACTTTGGACATGTCTGCCTGCCTGGGAGGAGTCGACGAGGGACACACCCCCAGAAACCATCTTGGCTACAGCAAACTGGTTGGTCCACATAAGTTGCTTACTTGGTGGGTTAACTTCAGTGTGCTTTGGACTACTCTGACTGAGGAAGCCCTCTGGAGTGAGGGTGAAACGTTTCTGCTAAAAAGAAACTGTCCAGATGAACTGATTGAGAATGAGCGGATTTGATACCTGGACTATTGAGAATTAACTTTCTTGTCTTGAACCACTTTGGACATGTCTGCCTGCCTGGGAGGAGTCGACGAGGGACACACCCCCAGAAACCATCTTGGCTACAGCAAACTGGTTGGTCCACATAAGTTGCTTACTTGGTGGGTTAACTTCAGTGTGCTTTGGACTACTCTGACTGAGGAAGCCCTCTGGAGTGAGGGTGAAACGTTCCTAACAGCTATGGTTCACATGCAGATTGGCAAAATGTCACTATACCACCCGGTATTTGTGTCTGGACTTGACTCACTCTAGACTCCATTTTTGGTTGGCCAAGATTTTATAAATCGCTTTGAAGCGATTATAAATTATGGCAATCAGACAATGTGGGCCACAGTGAGCAGTCCACTGCCAATCGAGGTGCCTCCCCAAGGTCAGGACACTGACTGTCTAACAGCAGGTACCGCTGAGGTCACAATGGAATCCCCAACCGAGACCACAAACCCGGTAAGTGAACCTTCATATACAGGTGAGACAGAGGAGACTCAACAGTTGGACCAGACTCTGGCCCATCACGAGAACCTCCTCTGCGAGCTGACACCTTCAGCACTCACTGAACACTACCTACCACAGGTAGAAGACGGTGTGGAGATCCAAGGATCCCACACCAAAGACGTTGTACTGTCCTGTGGGACAGGTAATTCGGCAAGCAGCCAAGCTTTCAGTGAAGTCTTGGTTCAAGGACATCTGAGTCCAGAAAGTGACAGTCTACCACACGCTGACAGTCACTTGGACTTCATGGTTACAGATTTTGAGGACCCCTCCTTAAACAAAAGGGGGGCAAACTCACACTTCCTACCACAGGTAGAGGACGGTGTGGAGATCCAAGGATCCCACGCCAAGGACGCTGTACTGTCCTCTGGGACAGATAATTTGGCTATCAGCCAAGCTTTCGATGAAACCTTGGTTCAAGAGCATTTGAATCTAGAACTACTCAGAAATGACATAGTTCTCGCAGACTCAAAGAGCACCTCTTCATTCATGAAGTGGGAAGACATACATCACAACGACAGAGACACGCCTGCGATGGCGCCGACAGTTGTGACACACCTGAATTACGCAGAAAGAGGTAAACGTACAGAGGTACGTTGGCCGAAACCTATAAGGTTCCTGTACAAGGCTCCCAATAAACTGCGCAAACAGCTTAAACTAAACAAAGGCATCCTAACTCGTGCCCATGGACGGACGTCCACACCTGTGTGCGTGGTCCCTCATGACCACAGGGGGGTGATGTTAGGTCATGCCCATGTCAAGGACAAAGATTTCAATAACCCCACAAATGACAAAGTTCTCGCAAACTCACAGACTTCATGGGAAAATAAGGTCGTCCAAGCACAGGATAGTAAATAAACTAAACAGTTTAAACTATTCTAGTTGCGAAAAGAAACCGTTCCAACTAGAACTTAGAAACGCTAAGCATAAAACCCACAACAAAAACTAACCTTAACAACCGTTTAAATCTGCAGGATTTAATTGACATCGGTTATAAAGCTAAGAACTGTTTTTCTTGTGTGTGACACGTTGGAATCTGACGACCAGAGTGAGTTTGACGTAGTGAAATGTTGTTTTCTAGTTGCTTAATTGCTACTTTTGTTGTTATTGAAGTTGTTATTGTTTTTTGAACACTCCCAGCCAAAAGAGGTTTTGGTTAATGTTAGTTGAAGACTAACAATAGACCTCCCGGTGGGCATGTCCCACCGGGAGGAGACCCAGAGGAAGACCCAGGACGCGCTGGAGGGACTATGTTTCTCGGCTGGCCTGGGAACGCCTTGGGATTCCCCCGGAGGAGCTGCTCCAAGTGGCTGGGGAGAGGGAAGTCTGGGCCTCCCTACTTAGGCTGCTACCCCCGCGACCCGACCCCGGATAAGCGGAAGAAGATGGATGGATGGATAGGTTGAAGACTTAAATGGATTTAACTATGCCAACATGCTGTTCATTTTGTTAAAGATCTCAATCTTTGAAGAGTCATTGTAGATTAATACTACTTAAGGTACTATAATCTACACTGATCTCCCAATCATTTAGATAGAACCGATTCGATCGTTTCTATTCTAGATCTATTCATTTTGATGAGTCTCGCCATAGACTTCAAAATTTATAGGGAATACCAAATCTTGCGTCGTTCGTCTAAAAGACAACAGACATTTAGACCAAACTAGATTTCATTTTTTTATTTTAGTTTAACCTAAACTAAATAATGAATGGAGGAATAGTTTGAAAGAAGAGGCCTTCGTTACAGAAGCCCTCCACATTTCTATAGGTATAGATCCCTATTTCTGATTTTTACAGCATTGATCCACCCCTTAATTGGTAATTGTAGCTGATCTAATCCATGATAGCTTACATACCAGGTGCATATAGGTAGGGCCTAATGTAGAATCCCTGTCATAAGCCCACCTAAAACCACATAATTGCATGACACATTGAACCAGGGTGGCACCGACTGGAAGCCATCCAGCCTGCAACCTTCGATGTGGGGACCTGCTAATCCAACGTTGGTCTTCAACCTTCATCCAAGGGCCGCCTCCTCTGCTTCAATCGAGGGATCCCCTCTACATGCTGATTAAAATCCATTCTTGCTGATGAAATCGATAACCCCAATCGTTGTGGAAGTACCGTTGTGGATTATAAGACTTTGTTTCCAAGGGATCACAGACTCAGTTTTCCATGGGTTAACAGACTATGTTTCCAAAGGATTGTAAGCTTACCGCAATGGGATTACCTACGAACAGTATGGAATTTCCAAAAACATTATGGGAGTATAATTTTGAACTTTTTTTTTTACTTTTTCTTTTTTCCACTTGCTGGATTACATAGAGGTCAGAGACATTCTGTGGTATCCTTTCGTGTTGGAACTCATCCCCAAGGACAGGCGATGATTTCCAAAAAGGGGGACTGTAGAGATATAGGACCCTCATGTCCGTATTGGAGTTAAACCTCTCCACATCTCTCTGAAACTCTCAGTGTTACACCTTCTTGAAGCTCTCAAGCAGACAAGTGGACACCATTTTTGTTACAATTATTTTGAATTAATGGACACCAATTAATCAGATTGAACTTTCTTTTTAATGTGTGTTAATTCAGAATTGATCAACAGTATATTTTTGTCATTTTAATGATGATCTGTTACTTTCATGAGTTTTGACCTTCTGCTGGTTTTATTTCTGCAGAACAAGCAGACTCTGATTCTAAGGCACGAGTCAGGGTAAAAGCTGTTACTTCCTTCTCTGTTTTGTCTGTGAAAGTTAGCCACAATATTCTCTGTGCTCACAAGCGGCCATCTGGCCGATTCTGTAAACAGTTTTCCTGTTGTCCGTCAGAGACACTTCTGCCTATGGGATGAAAACTCCATCCGTTGTTTTGTTAAACCAGCCAATAGTTATTGAGGAGGTGGGGAGACCCCGCCTCCCATATAAAGATCCACTTCCGTTTTAAACTTTAGTGTCGGAGGGAAGAACTTCCTAAGAACTGGTTTTTCCTCTGGAAAAAGCTGGAAACGTTCCGGTCATATGCCAATTAGACCCACGTCTCAGTTGGAGTCACAGTAAAGCCTACTGTGTCTCAAAACACTCATTTCTGAAAGAATTTGTTTTCTGAAGTTTTATTTTGAAAATCAGTCAGTGCGCTTGGCTCTGTTCCTGCCGGGAGAAGCGCGCTTCTTGCTCGTCTGACTCAGCACACACGCGCGGAGGTCATCTGGACGTGAACTGGACAACACAGTCCGTTAGTGTCCACAAAACTTCAACTCTTATCTCCAAGACGTATCGTCAACAGGTAACGAGGCGTTGATTGTGTTCTGAACGTGTGAGAAGCCCAGCTGAGACCTGTATGGGAAAGGTTGCCACCCTGTTTGTTTCAAAATAATCAACTTCGGTTAACTTAGCTTTCAATCTTTAATCTTCCTCCTATTTCTTCTTTTTCATAAGCCATTAATCTGTCAAGTAAATGTGCCAACAGAAAAGTTCCTAACTGTCTGTTTGATTTTAATTTGAATTCTTGTCAACGTAGTTTAGTAGATCAGAGCTAATATCGATACAAATGTTTAATGCACTTTTATGATAATTTCAATAAAAGGTCTGTTTTCTGGTGGTCCAACCGACCGCTACCGGTGTATAAATGCATGGATGAATGGGTGGATGGTTGGTATTGTAAAGCGCTTTGGGGCTCCTCACAGGGGGATGGAAAGCGCTATATAAATAAGCTCCATTTACCATTTACCAAATTGAAGTCTCTCGTGAAATTACATTTTTGGCTAATCACTTTAAAGCAATTTAATAGCGGAAAAAGGTTGAACTCGCGAATTGGTGGTAGGTTTGTGCAGATAAAATCTGCTCAGACCTGCGCATCCAAACTATAGGTAAGTCAATAAACTGACTAATAACTCCTATACCCTGATGCATGCTCAATAATCCAGGTAGAAAAATCTAAAAAAGCTAAGTCTGGTCCTCTGGACATTCAAAAAACAAAACAAAACAAAGCAAAAAAAAAAAACTGTAGAAACGTTTCGTCTTTCGTCCGAAAGACTTCCTCAGTCTGAGAAGCTGTGTTCAGCTCAGTCTTATAAATAGCACCCTCCCACAGTGGATCAACCAGTTGGCTGATGACAGCCGAAACCAGCTGCTCACATGATCAAGGAGGACCATCAGCCTGACGATGGATCGTTAACACCCTGATGGTTGTTTGCTATTCACAGAGGGCTGAGTGATACTAGCAATAACAGCATTGTAAGTGGGGGACAGTTGAACCCGGAGGCCTCCACCTCTGTTTAATGATGGACGGTTTCTTTTCACAAAGATGGCCTCCTTTACTCCTCTCTCAA
>JBBPBX010079145.1:0-16454 GCA_038048925.1 Garcialebias charrua
CCGTCTTCATGTGGAGGTCGGTCTCTGTGACACTGTCCTGGACTGGTTCAAATCTTTCCTCTCCGATAGGCTGGAATGCGTTAGTCTTGGCAATGCCACTTCCCAGACAGTCGGTGTCTCCTGTGGTGTCCCTCAAGGGTCAGTTCTGGGGCCCCTGCTGTTTTCCCTTTACATGCTGCCTTTAGGTCAAATTATTAATCAGTTCAACATTTCTTTTCACTGCTATGCCGACGACACACAGCTTTACATCAGGACTGGATCATCCTCATCATCCCCATCTCCATCTTCACTCACTGCCCTCTCTGCCTGCCTGGAGGAAATAAGGGCATGGATGAATCAGAACTTTCTTCAATTAAACTGCTCCAAGACTGAGGCCATAATGATTGGCACCCCTCACCAGATACAAACATCAACTTTAACAACAATCTCCTTCTCTGGTCAAGACATCCCCCTCTCCACCTCTGTTACAAATCTTGGAATAAAAATGGACTCTCATCTTACATTTGAAACTCACATTAAGCATCTGTTTAAAACTTGCTTCTTCCATCTTCGAAACATCTCCAGACTTCGCCCATCTCTGACTTTTTCCGATGCTGAGAAACTCGTCCATGCCTTTGTCTCCTCCAGGCTCGACTACTGCAACTCCCTGTTTATTGGAATCCCTGGCAAAAACCTTCAGAAACTTCAATATATTCAAAACAGTGCAGCAAGGATTTTATTGAGAGCTCGTAAATTTGAACATATTACACCCATTCTCCATAACCTCCATTGGCTTCCTGTCACCTACAGAATTCAATACAAAACTGCTCTCATTACACATCAATGCTTACATGGAACTTCACCTGACTATCTAAAGGACATTCTTGCACCATATTCATCCACCCGGTCTCTACGATCACAGAACAGTAATCTACTTCACATTCCACGAACCAAATTAAGGACCATGGGAGACAGGGCATTCTGTGTGGCTGCCCCCCGCCTATGGAACTCCCTTCCTGACTGCCTGAGAGCTCCACAGTCACTGGTTGACTTTAAAAGCGGTTTAAAGACTTTTCTTTTTAAGCAAGCCTATTCTGCCCCCGCATGATTTTATCTTTGATCTTGGTTGATAGTATTATTGATTTTACTTGATTTTATCACTTGTTTTATTTATTTATTTATTTATTTTTTAAGCAGGCCTATTCTGCCTCCACATGATTCTGTTTTTAATCTTAGTTAATACCATTATTGATTTTATTTGATTTTATCACTTGTTTTTATTGTTGTAGCACTTTGAGATTTTTATTAATGAAAAGTGCGGTATAAATTGAATTTATTATTATTATTATTATTATTGTTGCGTTAGCGAGATGCTAAGCTAACCACAGCATGCAAGACGGTGTCGTTAAATAATGAAAAAAAAACAGCTCTAACACACAGACAGTTGTACTCTAACATTGTTTCACAAAATGATTTATGTAGAATATTTTGTTTACCGGCCAAAAGCAGATGTCTTCAGAGCAGATCCAAGCAGAGTTGGGGCTGCAAGCTGCAGCTGTGAGCTCCTCCGATGAGATAAATCCTTCATGTTTACTTTTTTTTTTGATTGAGTGAAACCTGCGCGTTGCCCAAACGTCTACCCGACTGGAACACCCACTGACACAACACGAAGTAACCATTGTAATTAATTAGAAATTAACAAAAAAAACAACGTGAAAAATGGACATCCATTTGAATGCGCTCAAACTGCAGCTAAACCTACAAGTGGGAGGGTCAAACAGGACAACCCACAGATGTGACGTCACATGGGAACTATGTATTGGAAAAATCCATATAAAGGTCGCACCTGAATATAGGTCGCACCTACGTCAAAATGTGAACCGTGTTTAGCTCTGCTGCAAATGTCTCTTCCACAGGAGCGCACAGCAAGGCTTTTAAGAAGATTAACACTTAAAAACAATTATTTGTTTGATAAAAATTATAGCAAATATGTGTCTGAGCTGAACTTTTCTTTAATAAATGAATAATTTTAGCAGGATAAACACCTAAAAATATATATTTGTTAGCTGACATTATTGTAAGAGTGTGTCTCAGTTTAATTTTTGTTAATAAATGATTACAAATCAGCTTGTTTTATAAAAAGTCATAAATAGGTCGCACCTGAATATAGGTCGCAGGGCATGCAAAAATGATAAAAAGCCGCAACCTATATTCCGGAAAATACGGTAACCTAGGAAGGAGACCAGAGTGCAGCCCACGCATAAACAAGCAGAACATGCAAACACAAACCTGCAATGAGGCGACAGCACAAACCACTGCTCCACCGTGCCGCCTGCGTAAAACGTCACGTTTTCACATGTGATTTCTACCAGTGACGTTCAGTGTTTTTTCTGTAACTGGTTTAAAATTGGAGCTTATATCATGTTTGTTCAGTTTTACAATGTTTGAGGTGTGTAAAATGGAACCACACACATGCACAGCTTGTGCACACATGGTTTTAATCATCACAGAAATGTTGTCTGCACCCGATCCCAGATGTGTGCGGATTTGGTAAACACGCGTTTTTAATTAAAAAGGGTTGTTTCGACAGTTACCAACACGAGGGGTTATTTCTTGTGAAATGCTACAAGAAACACGAGGTTTGATTAACAGAAACCTGAAACGAGTTTTAACTCTGCTGCGACATAATGTTTTTATTATATCATTCAACACTTGCTCTTCTCAAGGGTGGACGTCTCCTCTCGGTCTCCGCTTTGCTTTTGCTTTGTCTTGTCTGTGAAACTGTCTGAGAGCCTCTCTTCTACAAAATCTTCTGAATCATAACTATGGACTTCAATTTGGTCAGTTGGTCCCTCAACACAACTGATAACATTTCTTCTAAAAGAAGACAGGCTGTAGGCGAGCTGATTTGCCCTGTTGGCATGCACACAGCTGGATATCTCATCGACTTGGAAGACTTGATGACGTGTCTATCTCTGCTGTCATCTGTGGATCTTAAGGACACATATATATATTTTTATTTATTTATATTTTTTACATTTTCTGGGCACTAGTGGCCTTTATTGGAGAGGGAGAGGGCGAAATGGTGGAGAGGGGGGGAGACACCACAGAAAGGAGCTTGTCGGGTCCGGTACGTGAACCCGCGACGCCTGTGGAGAGGCGAAAGTCTCAAGCATATGTGCCGCCCACTTATCTCTCTGCGCCACAGCGGCGGCACCTTAAAGGTTCAGTATGCAGTTTCTGTAGAACTGCAGCAGTTAGAAATATTTTCAACAGGCAAAGCATTCTGATCCCTCCCCCTCAGAGCCATATGTGGCTCTGCCCCCTTGTGGTCTGTTGAATTTCAAATTCAAGCTCTGTTTTTATTGGCTGATTCAAATTCAAGCTCTGTTTTTATTGGCTGGTTACAAACTCTGTTTTTATTGGCTGGAAAATGGCGGGTCACCTTTTCTTTTTAGAAATGCTTATTTACCACCTGGAGAAGCAAGGGGACAATATTTTTTTTAATTTTTTTTCAGAGATTACCTGGCTAACATCAGTCTGTCAGGAGGTAGTGACAGAGTGAAGAAATATGTTCATAAAAAAAGCTACATACTGCAGCTTTAAGGACACATATTTAATTGGATTTATGATAACTGGTTCCTGCTTTTTGGATTCGGCTGGTTCCTGGTCTATCAACACACAAGAAGACGTCGGCAGCAAATCTGGACCTGGTCAGGCTGCCTGCCTTACATGATGGCTTGGTTCATGTCTCGAGAACCCAGACTATTGGCTGAATGGATTAGATCTCGGGGATTTTCTCAGGCACGTTCCATTGGTACGGTCATTTTAATTTGGACATTTCGGAAGCGAGTGGACCAATACAGACTGAAGGTAGATGTCATTAAAGTTCTGCCTGCTCCCAAAACAATTGTGTTTATCTGAAATTTGGCTCACTGACTGGCCTTGACAGAAAATAAGTTTTGTAAACCTGATGGTGTCACCCCTCCCAAACCTTCTACTGAGGAATTCCATGGACTTTTCAGAGGAGCCCAGCTGAATAAACATTCTGTCATCATTTCAGGACTCTTCCCAGCCAGCATGCACAGGTGGGCCCCATATGGTATACATATGTGCAAAAAACATGGGCCCCAAAAGGTTTTGTCCACGGTTTCCATGGTGGCCCCACATGGGTTGGCCCAGATAGATTTTAATGGGCCCTGACTGGGTTTTCAGTGGGACCCATATGTTTAACTTAAATGAGACCCATGTAAAACCCATGTGTGTACCTTGAAGAATATCTACCTGGGACTAAACTGGGTCCCAACTGGGCTAAAAATATGGGTAATAAGTGGGTTTGTCCACGGTTTCCATGGTGGCCCCACATGGGTTGGCCCAGATAGATTTTAATGGGCCCTGACTGGGCTTTCAGTGGGACCCAGATGTTTAACTTAAATGAGACCCATGTAAAACCCATGTGTGTGCCTTGAAGAATATCTACCTGAGACTAAACTGGGTCCCAACTGGGCTAAAAATATGGGTTATAAGTGGGTTTGTCCACAGTTTCCATGGTGGCCCCACGTGGGTTTGCCCGGATAGACTATAATGGGCGCTGTCTGGGCTTTCAGTGGTTCCCAGATGGTTAATTTACATGAGGCTCATTACAGACCCATGTGTGTTCTTACCAGCATAATTTATGTATCGGATTTTCCGATCCAACCTGCCGAGAGCATGTATATTACACCACACTCTGTGACTTCTGTCTTAACATTGTGTGAGTTACACTCAAAGAACACTCTGAGCCTCACAACATATAATACCCAGTCTTTAACAAGAGGCAGTTCTATAACACAGATGTCCTTCTGACTCACGGTGCAGCCCGGAACACTAAAATACTGCTAAACATTATTGGAAATCAACATAGTCCACTCCCCGTTTTTGATTGTGGCACTATGAGTTGTAATACATAGTTCCCATGTGACGTCACATCTGTGGGTTGTCCTTTATGACCCTCCCACATGTAGGCTATGCTGCAGTTGGAGCGCATTCTGATAGATGTCCATTTTTCACGTTGTTTTTTTTGTTAATTTCTAATTAATTGCAATGGTTACTTCGTGTTGTGTCAGTGGGTGTTCCAGTCGGGTAGACGTTTGGGCAACGCGCAGGTTTCAGTTAATCAAAAAAAAAGAAAACGTGAAGGATTTATCTCATCGGAGAAACTGGACAACAGCTCCTCCTGCTCTGAGTCTGGCTTGGATCTGCTCTGGAAGACGTCGTACTTTTGGCCGGTAAACAAAATATTCTACATTAATCATTTTGTGAAACTATGTCAGAACAATGTTAGAGTACAACTGTCTGTGTGTTAGAGCTGTTTTTTTTTTTTTTCATTATTTAGCAAACCGTCTTGCATGCTGTTAGCTTAGCATCTCGCTAACGCGACAATGGCCTCCTCTGCTCCTCACGGTCCACCAGACCGTCCCAGTTGGAGAAGGACGACGGGAGCCAAGTCGTGCGGGCGACGCGTCGGTCCCATGGGACGTGGACGTGCCTCCGCGGCCGCCTCAGCGGATCCACGCCGTCCGACCTGAGCTCCGGCGAGCCACGCTCCAGATGCTAACAACATGCTAACTTCCAACACGGTAAGACTCAAAGTGCTGGTTGGTTCTGGTCCGTGTTCAGCTTGGACTGTTTGTTGGCTGTGTGTTATTTTAGTTAAACCTTTTTTTAGCTGGTTAGATCTGATTGAGACAGTTTACACATCTTTTTTGGATTTAAAGCTGTGAAGTCAGTGTGTTGTGAAGCCGGTCTGCGCTCGCTCCTTGTATTAATTAAATAATTAATGATATCGGAGTAACTACTTTGTGACAAGTTGTCTGATTCGTCTGCCATGATTTCTTTCTCAAACTCATATAACTCGACCACTGCCAGTTTGCTCTTGTTCCTTGGTAAAGCTGTGGTAGCTCGTGTTATTGTCCGTATAATTTGCTCTGCTAGTTCGCCATCTTGCCTTCTTCTGCCTACAGATGTGGTGCGAAAACCGGTTTGCACAATACTGGGGGCGTGTCTGGGAACTATGTATTCTTGTTGGCTTTGATCGACGGATACAGATTTAAACTATAATTGAACACTAATATACCGCTAAGCATGATGGGAAATCAACACGGTTCACTTCCTGTTTTTTAGTTTAGTTTTTGATTGTGGCACTATGAGTTGTAATTCTTGTTGGTTTTGATCAACAGATACAGATTTAAAATATACATTGAATTTATAAAAATATACATTGAATTTATAAATGTAAATTCAATGTACAGTTTAAATCTGTATCTGTTGATCCCACATTTATACCACTTGGGATAAATACAGTTAGCCCACATGGGCTTCCCATGCTGGGCACATTATACTAAAATCACATGGGTCCTATATACTGATGCACATGTCTGTCCCATTCCCAGTTAGCCCACATAAAAAAATGAGCTGGGGCCTATATTATATATGCCCAGGTTGAAGCCATGTAAGATCATCCCACATTTAGCCCACTTGGGGTAAATACAGTTAGCCCACATGGGCTTCCCATGCCGGGCCCATTATACCAAAACCACATGGGTCCCATATAATGATGTCCATTTCTGTCCCATTCCAAGTTAGCCCACATAAAAATGAACTGGGGCCTGTATATCCATGCCAAGGCTGAACCCATGTAAGGTTATACGACACTTATCCCACTTGGGGTCAATATAGTTAGCACACATGGGCTTCCCATACTGTGACCATTATACTAAAACCACATGGGTCCCATATAATGATGACCATTTCTGTCCCATTCCCAGTTAGCCCACATAAAAATGTACTGGGCCCTATATATCCATGCCCAGGTTGAACCCATGTAAGGTGATCCCACATTTATACCACTTGGGATGAATACAGTTAGCCCACATGGGCTTCCCATGCTGAGCACATTATACTAAAATCACATGGGTCCCATATACTGATGCATATATCTGTCCCATTCCCAGTTAGCCCAAATAAAATTAAACTGGGGCCTATATATCTATGCCCAGGTTCAACCCATGTAAGGTCGGCCCACTCTTATACCACTTGGGGTAAATACAGTTAGCCCACATGGGCTTCCCATGCTGGGCCCATTATACCGAAACCACATGGGTCCCATATAATATTGCCCATTTCTGTCCCATTCCCAGTTAGCCCACATAAAAATGTAGTGGGCCCTATACTGTATATCCATGCCCAGGTTGAACCCATATAAGGTGATCTCACATTTATACCACTTGGGATAAATACAGTTAGCCCACATGGGCTTCCCATGCTGGGCCCATTATACCAAAACCACATGGGTCCCTTATAATATTGCCCATTTCTGTCCCAATCCCAGTTAGCCCACATAAAAATGTAGTGGGCCCTATATATCCATGCCCAGGTTGAACCCATGTAAGGTGAGCCCACATTGATACCACTTGGGATAAATACAGTTAGCCCACATGGGCTTCCCATGCTGGGCCCATTATACTAAAACCACATGGGTCCCATATAATAATGCCCATTTATGTCCCATTCCCAGTTAGCCCACATAAAAATGTAATGGGCCCTATATATCCATGCCCAGGTTGAACCCATGTAAGGTGAGCCCACATTGATACCACTTGGGATAAATACAGTCTGCCCACATGGGCTTCCCATGCTGGGCCCATTATACTAAAACCACATGGGTCCCATATAATAATGCCCATTTATGTCCCATTCCCAGTTAGCCCACATAAAAATGTAATGGGCCCTATATATCCATGCCCAGGTTGAACCCATGTAAGGTGAGCCCACATTGATACCACTTGGGATAAATACAGTCTGCCCACATGGGCTTCCCATGCTGGGCCCATTATACTAAAACCACATGGGTCCCATATAAAATTGCCCATTTCTGTCCCATTGCCAGTTAGCCCACATTAATCCTGTATAGGACCCATATATTTAGCCCAACAGGGCTCACAAAATGGGTTCCTTTATGGGATAACCATATGGGTCTCATGCAGTTAGCCCAGATAAATCCCATGCCCACTCATTACCCAACTAGCCCACAATAACCCCATGTGGGGCCCAACTATGCATGTTGGCTGGGTTCCAGATGTCCAGGGCCTTCCTTTGCTTCATCAGAGAAAAATAAAACTTTCCAACATAAAATCCCTTCAGACTTTAGAGAAAACTGCTAAAATGTTTTTTTAATAACATGAAAGCCCTGAACCCCCCAAAGACCCCCTGTGTATTACAGTTAGAAATATTAAGTAGAATTATTCATTTTGTGATGTAGTTTGTGTATTACAGTTAGGAAAATAGGTAGAACTATTCATTCTGTGATGTTGCTTGAAAGTTATCATTGGTTGAACAAACTGTGAAATAGGGGCAGATATACAGTAATAAGATTTCATCTTCTTTCTGCTCCCTTCATTTTATCCTACTTGTAATCTTGTATCTGATGAAACTGTCTTGTATTGTTCTTTTAAAATGAATGAATAAACATCAAATCAAATCAAATAAAAAAAAAAACCAAAGAAAAGAGACGCTGCAGAACGTGCCCGAGAATCTCCATGTTTTAGGCTTTCTTTGCTTCTCTGGAGATCCAGTTAAGGTTGTCGGAACAAACGTGATTCCGTAACAAACTACACACCCTCACAGTGAATTCGGCTTATTGATGTGATTAAATACAGACAGGTGAAGGCTGGAAAACCACTGGAAACACCTGGAATCCACAGAGACGCTGAGCCGCGGTTTGACACAAAACACTTTTACATCTCAAACTTCTTTCGAGTTTCAGTTTAAATTCATCACGTTTCTGTGTTTCAATCACATTTATTGGTTTATTTCACCTGACTGACCGTGGGTCACCGGGAACGAAGCCGCGCAGCTTCCGGTTTGCGCTGCCACAACAACCGGAAAACATCCAGCGTTTCAAAATAAAACATTCACGTCATTTCTTCATTCTCCTTGAGGAACACCATCATCTGCATGTCTCTGTTCCAAATGTTGTCTCTTACTGGAATAACCTTGCACCAGACCTGAACTGGAAAAAAATCTGGTGCATTCCATCTAAATATTTGGTTATTAATAAAATGAAAGAAGTATCCTTTAAGATTATCCATCGTTTTTATCCCTGCAAGTCAAAAGGCCATTGACATGAACTGCTCATTCTGCCAACTCTGTGAAGAAGATCTCTGTCATTTATTCTGGTCATGTCCTTTCTTATGTACGTTCTGGCAGGATATTTGCACTTTTATTTCCCAAAACATTCTTGTTGACTTTTCCCTTACTTATGTAAATGTGTTGTTTGGATTCTTTTCTTATCCCATTAATAAAACAAACCATTATTATATTATCAACCTAATTTTATTAGTTGCAAAATACCATGTACATAAATCTAAATTCTCATATCAGAAACCTTGTTTCTTGGTCTTTAGAGAGGAATTCAAACAATATATTAGAACAATTCAGTACTCAAACAATAGTAAAGCCATAACAGATTTGTGTACTTCAACATTTTTGTGACTTAACTTTTTTTTTTTTCAGTTTTTTTTCTCTCTCTCTCATTACGTATACATTTATATGTGAGCATGTATATATATACGTATAAATACACTTATTTTTATTTGTATGTTCATAACCCCCTGGCATTATTCACTTGTTCTTTTTGTTATATACAGGTAGTCCCCGTCTTACGAGCGAGTTCCGTTACAACGAGTTGCTCGTAACATGGAAATCTCGTAATTCGGAACGACCGCCACGTGTCTCGTAAGTCCGGAAATTTCGCTCGTAAGTTGGAACGGTTTTGCTAGCGCGACTACAAACACTCGTTTTTCATCGAAAAACTGCTTACGAGTGCATAAAAATGATCGGAAACGTGTGTCCACATGTTTAGCTAACGAACTGTGGTGAAAAAACACAGAAAAACTCTGTATTTTTTGCGTTTTTTCCAAAAATTCGCCAGCTCGTAAGTCCGGAACCTCGTAGGTCAGAGCGCTCGTAAGTCGGGGACTACCTGTAATACTGTATTGATATTATGTCTACTGTTTTGTCAACATTTTTATTTGTTCATTTTGCTGTATAACATTGATACCGTGTCTACTGGTTTGTTAAAATTTTATTATCAATTAAAAAAAACAAAAAAACATCTGCATGTTAGTTGTTTCTCTGCTCCGAGTCCGACACACCCGATTTTTTATTAAAACTGGACTCTGAAAGATTTTTATTTTATTTATTTATTCAGTTTATAAAAATAAATACATAAGAAACACATGAATCTTATAAAAATTAAATATAAAATTTTTCAGAAGATCATGTCTATCATGCTAGGAAATGCCTTGTATCTGTGACTTTCCTTCCCGCATTGATTACGGTGACATTCTCTACATGTGATGCTCCTACAAGCACCCTGCGGATGTTGGATGTGGTCTATCATGGTGCTCTAAGATTCATAACTGGCTGTGATTATCGTACCCACCACTGCACCCTGTATTCACTGGTTAACTGGACATCATTAACCTCTCGCAGACTCTTCCACTGGTACATTTTCATCTTTAAATCACTTCTTGGTCTGCTTCCTTCATACATGTCTTTGCGTGAGTGCAGTTACAGCGTGCGCTCTCAGGACATGATTACCTGCAGTGTTCCGTCAGTGAGGACTGAACTTGGAAAAAGGGCCTTCTCCTACTCTGCTCCTGCTTCCTGGAATATCTAGATCTGAAGCTCTCTGCCCTGACCTCTGGTTTTCAGAATCTGTTGGAATCCTGGCCAAAACCAATGCAGATATGTTCCTGTCTATGATTTTATAAATCTACCTTATGTTTTGCTAGTTTTTTATACTTTGTTAAAAAAATTATTTTTTTATGTATTTCTCTCTTTAGTTTTTCTATTTTCTATTGTTTAAGGAAATTCTACCATTGCTGTTCATCATTCTTTAGTTTTTAGCAGGTTGCTTTTGTAAATGAGTCCACGAGGCTCAATGAGATTTACCTGACTAAATAAATGTTTGTTTATTAAATTTGTTCATTTTTTTTAACAAAAGAAACAATACAAGGCAATCTCATAAATGATATTGTACAAAATATTAAAAAAAAGGTAGCAGAAAGAAGAATAAATCTTATTATATCTGCCCCTTACTTCCAACAATCAGATTAAACAACAATAATCAACCATGTAAACAATAATAATCTTCAACCAACTTTTTTCCAACAATCTGTCAAGGATTCACTCAGAGAGCGTGTTAAAACCCAGTGGCGCAGACGGAAACGCAGGAGGCAAGAGATCGTAAAATAAATACTTTTAATGACAAAATAAACAAGGCTGTCGTGGCAGCAATACTCACAGGAGCTGTGGCGAGAGACATGAGGGTTTACCAGATTACACCAGACTATGCACCGACAAAGGAATGAGATACAGACAGGGCTTATATGCACACAGCTATGACGAGACATGATTACAGACACCTGGGGACAATCAACGGAGACACTTAACTAGAGACACAGAGCGGGACCGGAAAACTAACCTAAAACATGAAGGTAACCAGGGACAGAACTGGAGGTAAAACTAAGAGTGAATAAACATCTAAACTGGAAGGGAAATTAATAAACTAACTGACTAGGAACTAACTAACATAGGGGGACGAAGGAAGCCTAAACATGACTAAACTTGAAGGGAAACTAATAAACTAACTGACTACTAACTGACTAACAGAGGGGGACAAAGGAAGCCTAAACATGACTAAACTGGAAGGGAAACTAATAAACTAACTGACTACTAACTGACTAACAGACTGACTACAGAGGGGGACGAAAGAAGCCTAAACATGACTAAACTGGAAGGGAAATAAACTAACTGACTACTAACTGACTAACAGAGGGGGACAAAGGAAGCCTAAACATGACTAAACTGGAAGGGAAACTAATAAACTAACTGACTACTAACTGACTAACAGAGGGGGACAAAGGAAGCCTAAACATGACTAAACTGGAAGGGAAACTAATAAACTAACTGACTACTAACTGACTAACAGACTGACTACAGAGGGGGACGAAGGAAGCCTAAACATGACTAAACTGGAAGGGAAACTAATAAACTAACTGACTAGGAACTAACTAACAGAGGGGGACAAAGGAAGCCTAAACATGACTAAACTGGAAGGGAAACTAATAAACTAACTGACTACTAACTGACTAACAGACTGACTACAGAGGGGGACGAAGGAAGCCTAAACATGACTAAACTGGAAGGGAAACTAATAAACTAACTGACTAGGAACTAACTAACAGAGGGGGACAAAGGAAGCCTAAACATGACTAAACTGGAAGGGAAACTAATAAACTAACTGACTACTAACTGACTAACAGACTGACTACAGAGGGGGACGAAAGAAGCCTAAACATGACTAAACTGGAAGGGAAATAAACTAACTGACTACTAACTGACTAACAGACTGACTACAGAGGGGGACGAAGGAAGCCTAAACATGACTAAACTTGAAGGGAAACTAATAAACTAACTGACTACTAACTGACTAACAGAGGGGGACAAAGGAAGCCTAAACATGACTAAACTGGAAGGGAAACTAATAAACTAACTGACTACTAACTGACTAACAGACTGACTACAGAGGGGGACGAAGGAAGCCTAAACATGACTAAACTGGAAGGGAAATAAACTAACTGACTACTAACTGACTAACAGAGGGGGACAAAGGAAGCCTAAACATGACTAAACTGGAAGGGAAACTAATAAACTAACTGACTACTAACTGACTAACAGACTGACTAACAGAGGGGGACGAAGGAAGCCTATCCTTACACAATCAGATTAAACAATAATAATCTTCAACCAACAGTACAAAATGACTAACTCTTTCTAATTTTCTAACTAATACAATACACATTACGCTATTTCATATATATTTTTTAACACATTCGTTTTGATCATTTTCTTAAATGTAAACATTGACTTGGCATTTTTAACTACATTCTCCAAGCCATTCCATAATCTAATTCCCTGGATTGAGGTAGAACGTCCCTTCAAACTAGTTCTGAATTGTGGTTTTACAAACATCTCTGTCCCCTTAAGATTATAACAACTTTGTCTTTTAACAAAATGCATTTGGATATTTAAAGGTAATGCATTATTTTGAGCCCTATACATAACTGATAAAATATTATAGTCTACCAAATCATGGAACTTCAATAACTTTAGTTGATAAAATAATGTACTTGATGGATGACGGTAATGTTTTCTAGTGATAATTCTTACAGCTCTTTTCTGTAATACAAAAATAGGCTTTGTGATTGTTGAATGACATTTTTTAATAAATTGTTGATTTAGAGGCTTCTGCAGAAATAGGAAGCAATTAAATTAATGCGTCAGGTGTGTTGGAGCAGGGAATCAACTAAAACATGCAGGGTGGTGTTCCTCAGGGACCAGGGTAACCCCTGCTATACATAGATATGAGTACGTATAGATGTTTGTGGTTCTGTATGGTACAAAGAAAATGTATGTTTGTACAACAACTTGTATAATAAAGCTAATAAAAATATGTACAAAACTATGGCATACACCCAATGTAGTTGTAAATAAAAACAAGTACAGTAGAAATGACTCTCAGTATATTACAGTGACAGTCATGATGACAGCCGCTTGTCTAAATGTGGATGTAGGAGAGGACAAATCGTCTAATAAGTATTTCTCTGTCTGGATGACTATTGGTTGGAGTTGAGCTACTGATAAATGGAGCTTATTTATATAGTTTCTTCCACCCCCCTATGAGGGGCCCCAAAGCGCTTTACAATACCAACCATCCACCCATTCATACACACATTCATACACCGGCGGTAGACTGCCATGCAAGGCGCCAGCCAGTCGGGAGCAACTCAGAGTTAAGTGTCTTGCACAGGGACACCACGACACATGTGGGAACTCGGGATTCGAACCTCCAACCTTCCGATCGGGGGACGACTGCCATTACCACTACGCCACGGCTGCAGGGTGTGTAAGATTACAGATTATGCTGTATTTGATATTTCTGACAAGACTTTCAGTTTTTTTTATGTTGGGATCTCAGGACAGAAGTTTCAGAAACAAAATGATAAGATCTGACTGTGGAAATCTGGATTCCTTTTGTGGTGGAGGTAAAACTGTGTTTTACAGTACCGGGCGGTAGGTTTAGAAGAATAATATGGAGCTAAGTTTTTTCCCAATTCTTTTTCTTCTGTTGGTAGAAGACAGAACAGCCTTATAAAATAAAACATCTTGAGACCGGGTTCGGGTTAGAAACGACTCCCCCCTCAACTGGCGCATTGGTAGAGCTGCTGCCGCTCAGCGAGCAGTGTACCCAGTTCAAATCCAAATCCGGGGGGCTTTCTGGGTGTAGTTTGCATGTTATCTCCATGCATGCATGGGTTTTCTCCTGGTACTTCAGTTTCCCCTCCCACAGACCAAAAACATACATGGGCTGATTGGTAACTCTAAATTGTCTCTAGGTGTGAGTGAGAGAGTGAATGGTTGTTTGTCTCGTTTGTCTCTATGTGTCCCTGTGATGGACTGGAGACCTGTCCATGGTGTCCCCTGCTTCTCATACAGTGACTGCTGGATATGGGCACCAGTGACCCCGCGACCCAATAAGTAAGAAGCGGGTAAAGATAATGGATGGATAGATGAACTCATCTTGGGAAGAAGTGCACAACAAACTAGAGTTAGAATGGGTTAGTTTAAAGCTGAGCCACACCTCAGGGTGAGTTAAACTAAATCTGAGGATAATTTAGTTTAAACCTAAACCTGAAGATGAGTTTGTTTAAACCTGCAGTCAGCCTGAGGAAGAGTTTAAATCTGTACCTAAAAGTCGAGTTATGTTCAACTCAGGTATTAAGTTATGTTAGGTACTATATGTCATTTCTGTTGTTATATTATGTTTAATGTTCTGTTATATATATATTTTTTCATTCAACCTTTATTTTTACAGTTTCATTGTGTCGCGAGGACTCTTACAAGAGGGATCTGTTCCAGACAGAACGTATAAAGTACAGACAACAATAAACTACAGTTGTATAATGCAGTTAAAATAAAAGTACTGTAGTGTAAATCAGGACGCCTAAATAAGGTAAAATACGGTACTAAAAACAAGAACATATTTGCTTTGATTTTTCTATTGACATTATCATTAGCCGGTTGTGGTATTTTGTTTTATGTTATGTTAAATCATGTTTATTATATATATTTTTTATTTATTCATTTATTTATTAGTAATTAAGAAAAACATTGACAAAAGTCACAACATATCAAATACAAATATTATACAATACAAGAAACACAACTCCTAATGACTACAATTCACCTTGATTGCAAAGGTTCAAGAAAAGACAACAATTATTGAAAATAACAAATTAATGGAAATAATAAAAAAAATACAGGAATTGAAAGATGAAATAAAAGAAATATAAAAAATATATATTAAAAAAAGGCAAGTTAAGGGGCTGGAAACTTAAATACTTCCATTAACTCATATAGTTTTACTGCATTTAAATTCAGCATCTTTTTAGACAACTTAAAAAAAAAAAGAAATATCATTTTTGAGAGCATTGATAGAGAGGGAGCATTTTGCGTATTGACATTTATGAATATAGTATTTTGTTACAATAATCAGAACATTGACAAAAAAGTCTAGGTTTTTATATTTAATGAATACGCCAAATTGAATATTTTCTAAGGAAACAAAATCCAAGTTGATTCCTTTAAAGGACAGAAAATTACGAAGTTGTTCCCATAAGTTTAATACTTCTTTACATTCATAAAACAAATGTTTAGCTGTTTCCAATTGAGTTATGCTGGTGAAGATTCTCAGCCGTCCAGGACATGATAAAATAAAAAAATAAAAAAGGCGTTCAATACAAGATAAACTGGACTTTATTCACACACAACTGTATGTAAATGGACAAATCACACCTCACAACCCAACAGCAGAGGCTTCTCAAAAAACCTTGCTAGTCCAATTCCCAGACAAGACACCTCTGCTACCATCCGGTGTAAAACGTCTGGGAATCAGCCCCAAAACTGCGTTACTGTATAATGCTACGTTCACACCGAACGCGTTTTGAGCGGCCAAAAAGCGCGAAACGCCTCAAGGTGGATGCACTGGACGCAATGGTGTTCAGACCGGAACGAGAAGCAGCAACGGCAGTGGCGGCGGGAGTTTACAATTCAAAACTTACCCGATATCCCGACTTCCTCACTGACACTCCGCCAGGCAAGGTCCTTTTTATTTCGGTCTCTGTACAACACACAGCAACAATGAGTTTCTCCTCCATACTTGAACACGAATTTGCGGGTTGTTTCTGTGTCTCACAAACAATACGTCACACTTGCGCAACATCCGTCCCCTCGTTACCGCGACACATAGCTGACTCTCCCCGATTGGTTGTCAAGACGCGTTGAGCGGCGAAAGTTCAGTTTTTTCAAGT
>JBBPBX010079146.1:0-10018 GCA_038048925.1 Garcialebias charrua
GACCAGTAGTCCTCTTCATCGGTAAAAGGACCAGTAGTCCTCTTCATCGGTAAAAGGACCGGTAGTCCTCTTCATCGGTAAAAGGACCGGTAGTCCTCTTCATCGGTAAAAGGGCCAGTAGTCCTCTTCATCGGTAAAAGAACCATTAGTCCTCTTCATTGGTAAAAGGACCATTAGTCCTCTTCATCGGTAAAAGGACCATTAGTCCTCTTCATCGGTAAAAGGACCATTAGTCCTCTTCATCTGTAAAAGGACCAGCCTCTTCATCGGTAAAAGGACCGGTAGTCCTCTTCATCTGTAAAAGGACCGGTAGCCCTCTTCATCGGTAAAAGGACCGGTAGTCCTCTTCATCGGTAAAAGGACCGGTAGTCCTCTTCATCGGTAAAAGGACCGGTAGTCCTCTTCATCGGTAAAAGGACCGGTAGTCCTCTTCATCGGTAAAAGGACCGGTAGTCCTCTTCATCGGTAAAAGGACCGGTAGTCCTCTTCATCGGTAAAAGGACCGGTAGTCCTCTTCAGCTGTAAAAGGACCAGTAGTCCTTTTCATCTGTAAAAGGACCGTAGTCCTCTTCATCGGTAAAAGGACCGGTAGTCCTCTTCATCGGTAAAAGGACCGGTAGTCCTCTTCATCGGTAAAAGGACCAGTAGTCCTCTTCATCGGTAAAAGGACCAGTAGTCCTCTTCATCGGTAAAAGGACCAGTAGTCCTCTTCATCGGTAAAAGGACCAGTAGTCCTCTTCATCGGTAAAAGGACCAGTAGTCCTCTTCATCGGTAAAAGGACCAGTAGTCCTCTTCATCGGTAAAAGGACCAGTAGTCCTCTTCATCGGTAAAAGGACCAGTAGTCCTCTTCATCGGTAAAAGGACCAGTAGTCCTCTTCATCGGTAAAAGGACCAGTAGTCCTCTTCATCGGTAAAAGGACCAGTAGTCCTCTTCATCGGTAAAAGGACCAGTAGTCCTCTTCATCGGTAAAAGGACCGGTAGTCCTCTTCATCGGTAAAAGGACCGGTAGTCCTCTTCATCGGTAAAAGGACCGGTAGTCCTCTTCATCGGTAAAAGGACCGGTAGTCCTCTTCATCGGTAAAAGGACCGGTAGCCCTCTTCATCGGTAAAAGGACCGGTAGTCCTCTTCATCGGCAAAAGGACCGGTAGTCCTCTTCATCGGTAAAAGGATCGGTAGTCCTCTTCAGCTGTAAAAGGACCGGTAGTCCTTTTCATCTGTAAAAGGACCAGTAGTCCTTTTCATCTGTAAAAGGACCAGTAGTCCTCTTCATCTGTAAAAGGACCATTAGTCCTCTTCATCGGTAAAAGGACCGGTAGTCCTCTTCATCGGTAAAAGGACCAGTAGTCCTCTTCATCGGTAAAAGGACCAGTAGTCCTCTTCATCGGTAAAAGGAACAGTAGTCCTCTTCATCGGTAAAAGGACCAGTAGTCCTCTTCATCGGTAAAAGGACCAGTAGTCCTCTTCAGCTGTAAAAGGACCAGTAGTCCTTTTCATCTGTAAAAGGACCATTAGTCCTCTTCATCGGTAAAAGGACCAGTAGTCCTTTTCATCTGTAAAAGGACCAGTAGTCCTCTTCAGCTGTAAAAGGACCAGTAGTCCTTTTCAGCTGTAAAAGGACCAGTAGTCCTTTTCATCTGTAAAAGGACCGGTAGTCCTCTTCATCGGTAAAAGGACCAGTAGTCCTTTTCATCTGTAAAAGGACCAGTAGTCCTCTTCAGCTGTAAAAGGACCAGTAGTCCTTTTCATCTGTAAAAGGACCAGTAGTCCTCTTCATCGGTAAAAGGACCAGTAGTCCTCTTCATCGGTAAAAGGACCAGTAGTCCTCTTCATCGGTAAAAGGACCAGTAGTCCTCTTCATCGGTAAAAGGACCAGTAGTCCTCTTCATCGGTAAAAGGACCGGTAGTCCTCTTCATCGGTAAAAGGACCAGTAGTCCTCTTCATCGGTAAAAGGACCGGTAGTCCTCTTCATCGGTAAAAGGACCAGTAGTCCTCTTCATCGGTAAAAGGACCAGTAGTCCTCTTCATCGATAAAAGGACCAGTAGTCCTCTTCATCGGTAAAAGGACCAGTAGTCCTTTTCATCTGTAAAAGGACCGGTAGTCCTCTTCATCTGTAAAAGGACCGGTAGTCCTCTTCATCGGTAAAAGGACCGGTAGTCCTCTTCATCGGTAAAAGGACCAGTAGTCCTCTTCATCGGTAAAAGGACCAGTAGTCCTCTTCATCTGTAAAAGGACCAGTAGTCCTCTTCATCTGTAAAAGGACCAGTAGTCCTCTTCATCGGTAAAAGGACCAGTAGTCCTCTTCATCTGTAAAAGGACCAGTAGTCCTCTTCATCGGTAAAAGGACCAGTAGTCCTCTTCATCGGTAAAAGGACCAGTAGTCCTCTTCATCTGTAAAAGGACCAGTAGTCCTCTTCATCTGTAAAAGGACCAGTAGTCCTCTTCATCTGTAAAAGGACCAGTAGTCCTCTTCATCGGTAAAAGGACCAGTAGTCCTCTTCATCGGTAAAAGGACCAGTAGTCCTCTTCATCTGTAAAAGGACCAGTAGTCCTCTTCATCTGTAAAAGGACCAGTAGTCCTCTTCATCTGTAAAAGGACCAGTAGTCCTTTTCATCGGTTCAGCCTTGGAGAAGGTTAACAGTTTAAAATTATTCTACAATCTGACGCAAGGAGCTGAAGACAGAATGAGCAGACTGAGTGAGGGAGCATCAACTGTTCACAGATCAGTTCTGCAGGGAGCAGCTGCTCTCTGTGCAACATATATGACAGGACTTAACTCTTGAACGTGCGTCATCTAAAACTGCTGAACGGCAAGACACTTAACCCTGAGTTGCTCCCGGTAGGACTGGAAAGCACCTTGCATGGTAGTCTGCCGCCACCGGTTTATGAATGTGTGTAGCATTCAATATATGTGTAGCACTTTGAGATTTTCAGTAATGAAAAGTGCGTTATAAATTGAATTAATTATTATTATTATTATATGACTCGACATGTTTACAATTGACAGCAGCCAAGTGATCGACCATATCATCTCACAACTTCCTCCAGTTAAAAGTGTGTTTGGACAAAGAAGCAGGAACTTAAACACCTGAGGCTTTTGTTTAATAAGCTGAAGTATTTCAGCCCCAGGGCTGTCCCGAGTCAGTGAAGCCCAAGTTTCAGATTCATTATGCAAATAAATTAGATTCATCTTAATGAAATGTCACAGTTGCCATGCTGGTCACGCCTGTCTGCATAACACACTGCAGGTTTAACTCACCTGTACTGACTTATCTGTGCTGCTGATTATCCATGCTGCTGTATTCATTCATGCCCTGACCTCTCTAAATGGTTTTCAGAATCTGTTGGAATCCTGGCAAAAACCAATGCAGATGCAAAATTTACCAGAAGTGACTAAGTGGCCTGGAGCTACAATGTGAACCTGGAAAATCTTTGTTTGCATGGCTAAATATTCAACCACCTCCACCTTCTGCTGCACCACAAAGAGAATAAGACAGTCCCAGATCTGTGAGAAACCTTACCGTATTTTTTACTCTATAGGTCTGTTTTTTGCATAATTTACATCCTGTGACTTACACACTGAAGCAATGTATTTATTTATTTTTCCCCATACAGTATTTATAAACCAAGTTTTGGCTGCGATATGACAGTTTTCATTCATTCTGACTGAAAATATTGAACACTACCATTTTCAGCCACTAGATGGCACTAGAGTAGTATGGCATGCCGTTGTATCATGTAATACCTAAAAATGGCATTTTTAAAAAAATTTTATTTACCCTTTATTTATACAGGTAGTCTCATTGAGCCACGAGAACTAATTTTCGAGAGAGACCTGTTTAGGGAGCAGATGGTGGGGGTTAAGGGCCTTGCTCAGGGGCCCAGAGTGGGACAAATGAGGGTGGAGGCACCCACATTTTTTTATGTTGTCGGTACCGGGGCTTGAACCGGTGATCTTCTGATCACAGGCTCACTGTCTCTAACGTCTGCACCACCACTCCCCCAATCGGCTAATAGCCTGCCACCTTCATCCAGCTCGCCTGGAGCAACCTTCAAATCAGCTTCATTTTGCTGCACCGCCCGGGCGACATGCAGCTAACTTGACCACTGAAGTGCATTTATTAAGTAAAAGTTCAACTGAGACATTTTTGCTATAATGAGCAAATGCACGACGCAACAGCATCAGTAGAGCCATGTTAAAGAATTAAGTCTACATTGATTTGTTATGTCCTTGTATAAATAAAATCAGAACATTTTATTCATTAAAGAGCAGGTTTGTTTTACAGCTATCCAATATAAAATATATAAATGTACTGTAATAACATATGGGTATGAAGAATAAATCTGTCTTCACTTCTTTTAGTGGCTGCTCTTCTTAGCGGTAATGTTTTCTCATTAGCGCCATCTACAGTTCAAAAGAAGAACTGCAGCAGCACCAGCGTAAACACAAACAAACACTGAAAGTGTGCTTCACTCTTATCACGGGGGTCAACATACACTCCAGAATCAAAATGTTAATGTTGTTTTATTATTTAAAATGTAATAAATCATGTTGCTACAACTGCAGGGGTAATGACAGAGAGCTAAACTTGTTAGCTCTCAGTTTATCATTATGCAAGAGGCCTCATTTTCATATACCATATTTTCCGGTGTATAGGTCGCACCGGTGTACAGGTTGCATTGTCCAATTATCATCAATAAATTGGAAAAATCCAGAAATAGGTTGCACCGGTGTATAGGTCGCACCTACGTCACCGCCGACGTAACGCGTCATCCACCGCTGACGTGCCACGTCACCGCTGAGTCAACCCGGCAATATGGACCGAGTGTTTAGCTCTGCTGCAAATGTCTGCCACAGGAACGCACAGCAAGGCTTTTAAGAAGATCTACATGGTAAAAACAATTATTTGTTTGCTAAAAATTATAGCTGACATTACAGCAAAAGGGTTAGTGGTTTATTAGCCGAGTGGTTTATTAGCTATTTGCTAAAATATACACGGAAATAAAACGAATGCTAACAGAAGAGTCCGTCTCTCAAAACACGAATAAAAAAATCGAATTTCATCTCAAATGTTTTATCCAGGCCAACAGTTAGTACATTAAACCCCATATAATTACACTCTGTAAGCAGAAAAAATGAGTAGTTTCTACTGAGCTATTGATAACGTTATACACAGAAGCTAACCGAAGCTAACGCTAATAAAAGATCTTTTTTAAATTTTTTATCTCAAACATCTAATAAAGCTACTCACTTGTAAATGTCCATACAGTGATTACATTCTGTAAGTTTCAGAAATATCCACCGAGTGGTTCCTGAGCTATTTATAACGTTATAAACAGAAGCTAACTGAAGCTAACGCTAATAAAAGATCGTTTTTTTTTAATCTCAAACATCTAATAAAGCTACTCACTTGTAAATGTCCATACAGTGATTACATTCTGTAAGTTTCAGAAAAATCTGCGGAGTGGTTCTTGACTTATCTTGCAAACAAACAGCTAGCAAACACAGAGCTAAAAGAAGTTACCTCCAGACCAGGAGGCCGACAGAGTCAGTCCGAGCAGAGGAGCTTTTTTTCGGACACATGAGCTGGAAACGGTCGTTGGACTCTCTGGAAGTGTCCCCCTAATGGACAAAAGTGGTACTGCACCATTTTCTGCCAAAATGAAAAACGGTCATAACTGAGCCAAAAATAGGTCTAAAAATATGGGGGAAAAATCCATAAATAGGTCGCACCGGTGTATAGGTCGCAGGCCTTGAAAAAAAAACATAAAAAGGTGCGACCTATACACCGGAAAATACGGTACTGCTTCTTGGAATTTTATGAAAACGTGTTGAAATTTTAAAGCAAGTGAGCATTTTTTTATTAAGTTGCAAATAATTAATCTCAATTACTGACATCTGATTTGTTGTATTGCACTGAATCTCAATGCGTTGAATCAAAACGCACATTAAATTGCATCCTATTGTGATTAAAGGCTGAATCGTCATCAATCATATTTTGTATTTTAAATGTCTAAATTTTCTTTCCTTTTCTCATTCTGTCATTTACAAGCAGACACACTCGTTTGTACCGTTTATGGTCTGAACATTAAATTAACACGAACTCCATCGAAGAGCTGCAAACGTCTTTGTTCAAACAAAACAACAGATACTGGTTGTCTTAATCAAACACTTATCAGCAGTGTCAGCAAGATTAAACACACACAGCGCACGTCAAATGGTGCGTGCACAGAAACGTGAAAACCTGTTGAACCAATGATCGAATGATAAAAAGGGACTGATGTCAGGGAAATACAAGCTCACGTCGCTCTACTGTTTTGTATGTTTTACCGCTTTTTAAAATAGGTTTAACTTTATTTGCTGAACAATAAACAGAGAAACGTCAGTTTCAGCTCTAATTTGTTTGCATGCAGTGGACATTTGTTCCTTTTTTCTAAATGCATGCATGTCTAGATCAGGGTTTTATATCCTGCAGGTCTAAGTCAACATGATTCAGCTCCTCTCCAGTGGTTCTCTGCAACTTTGACCAAAACTGAGATGAACCTGCTAATCTTTATATTTAAACTGACAGTACAGTACAGAGTACTTTCAGCAGTTTTACCACCCACAGTCCTGCAGTTTTTAGATTGCAGCAGAGCAACAAGGTCGTTCAGGTGGGATGGGCTGCACGACACAAGTTTTAAACAACATGGTAACTATTATAAATGCTCACAGATTCATTTCAGCACCAGAATGAGCTAATCACAGTTTGAGGTTTCATCAGAATATGTTTAAATAAATTTAAAACTATTGTGCTTATTGTTGAGTTAATAGATTAGTCGCATTGCTTTCTTTACATTCTGTACCACCACAAGATATAGACATCTTAAAGGTTCAGTATGTAATTTCTGGAACACGCTGGAACTTAGGAAAATTTTGAACAGACACGTTTCTGGTCCCTCCCCCTCAGAGCCATATATGGCTCTGCCCCCCTTGCTCTGCTGAAATTCAAATTCAAGCTCTGTTTTTATTGGCTGGTTAACGGCGGGTCACTCTGTGTTTTTATAAATGCTGATAGCCTGGTTGAAACCAGACCCATGTCCTTCACTTCGCTTTGGACTAGGGTCTGGCATCTCTCCCATAGACAACGATTTCTCCGTTAGATTTTTGAATGGACCAATCAGAGAACAGAAGGCGGAGTTTTGTTAGTTTAGCCTGGCGAGGTCCAGGCTATTCAGATAAAAAGCTCAGAAACCACTCGGTGGATATTTTTTCTGCTACCAGTGTGTAATTATATGTCTCTAATTTACTGACTGTTGGCCTAGATGAAACATTTGAGATAAAATTCGATTTTTTATCATTTATTTTCGTAGCGCACCCGAGGCTGTTTGGAAAATGTCAAACCGAAACTATTTAAATCCAGCAGATTTGACCATTTCGTGAATTGATTTAGGAACTGTTAAGCTCAGGAACACTTCTGATATAACGTCAGCTAAGAAATATATTTTTTATCAGCAGAGAAATAATGGTTTTTTACCTTGTTTTATTGAAAATTCCTTCGTGGCGGCAGCCACTTCTTCTCTCTGATTGGTCCGGTCAAAAATCTACCGGAGATATTCTTGTCTATGGGACAAGTCCCAGACCCAGCAGTGAAGGGAAATGAGAATTGAGCGGAGCTGCGTAGGAATGGCGAGGGCCAGGCTAAAATGCTGATAGAGAAGCAAGGGGACAATAGTTTTTTCAGAGATTACTTGTCTAAAATCAGTATATCAGGAGGTAGTGACAGGGTGAAGAAATATGTTAAAAATATATTGTTAGAAAAGTTACATACAGCTCCTTTAAAAACAGGAGGTAGTTTTGCACTTTTATTTAAAACTACCATACTTTAGGGCATAAAAAAAGATGTATTAGTAATGTGGTACACATTGTTTTTATATTTAAAAAAGATATGGATGTGTTTAAAACCCAAAAACTTGAAACAGTCCAGATAAATAAAAATTTTAGCCTTTTATTTCAATACATTTAAGTTCTAAATAATAATTTTTAAAAAGCGTTTATTTTTTTGTTAACGGTTTTCGAAACATTAAGATGCAATTTATTGTTTTATTTATTTCGAGGGTTTGTTACTTTAATCATTTTACAAATGATTGATCAGGCTTTTAAATTCAGATTCTTAAATGGTATTTTAGCTGAAATCGTAAATATTAGTTTTACATTATTTTTGATAATTTGTTAAACCTTTTAAATCATTTAAATACGTTTGAATAAAGTGCATCACTTGAAACTATTTGATCCTAATTTCAAATTTATCATAAAATAGTTCTTACAGATCTGATCTGCAACTACAAAATTGTTTGATAAATAATGAGCTGATGTAAATGAAAGAGGTTTTTCTATTTAAATATGGTTTAAACAAATCAAGTATCCAGCTGTGATAATAATAATCTCATAAAGTAAACAAAACAACAATGATCTCATAAAGTAAACAAAACAACAATGATCTCATAAAGTAAACAAAACAACAATGATCTCATAAAGTAAATAAAACAACAATGACCAACAGTTTCATTTGGAGATAAAACCATAGATTCATTTTAAACCCAGCACATTCATCCAGGAAGCTGCGTGAACACAGAGTCTGTTAGTAAAATAAATATTGGAGAAAACTCTGATGTGTCCGGAAAGGCGCGTGACGAGTCCGCGTGAAAACAGCTGGAGTTTCCCTCACCTGAACCCACGAAGCCAGCTGTCAAACTCAACACGGACAGACAGGGTTTAAAAACGTTCATTAGTTCAGTGTTGGTGTTGAGGAGCCGTCGTCCTGTAGGGAACACACTTCTCTCTCTCTGCGGGGAACGCGCACGTCGAGCGACTCTCCGGGCTTCCGTCCAAAGGGCTGTGTTGCGTTTAGGGACGGCTGGGGAGGTGGGACGTTTCTGCACAAGTATGACTCCGCAACTTTTCAAGCTGCAGGCTGCGACAGAGAGAAACCCAACTTCAGAGAAACTCGTCAGTTACGTAAGATGTTCAACAAAAACACTTTCCCGCACACGCTTTGCTTTTCTCTTAGGAGCTCAGCGGGAGATTAAAACCTCTGATGTCCTGCCAACTTTAGAAACACCAAATTAAACCAAAGGAGGATTATTTTAAGAAGACATAAGGCTTAAGTAAATTTAACAAAAGAGGGAGTCCCCAAATACTGGCTCGTGGACCTAAATGGAGACTTAAAATTACAGGTGGTCCCCGACTTACGAGCACATCGTCATACGAGGTTCCGGACTTACGAGCTGACTAACGAACAGTAAACTTGTACAGAACATACAGAAAATACAGCACTGGTATGTGTTTTTAGAAGTGTGTTAGCTAACCGTTTGTAAACAAAGTTCTGTGCATGTTTATGAACCAGTATGTACGTTTGTGTTGAAAAATTTGTGTTCGTAGTAGTGCTAGCATAAATTTTCCGACTTACGACAGAAAATCCGGACTTACGAGCGACACGTGTTTCGGGTTCCGACATATGAGTTTTCGTCTTACGAGAACCTCGTAGTAACGGAACTCGCTCGTAAGTCGGGGACCACCTGTACTTTTATCACCCAGTGTCATTGAAGGTAATTTTGTGTATTCATTTGAATGCCTGTTAGCAAAATATCTCATGAACCAATGAACAGATTTTGATTAAATTTGCAGGGAAAAAAACCACTGGCTCGAACAAGGTTAACAAAACCACTGGATGGCCTACATTTACAACTCAATAACTTCTGCAGTCAACTTGATTCAATAGGGCCACCACAGCTGGCAAACTGCTATTAACCCACATTAATCTTAAATTAGGTGTGGTAGTTGCTGATGGGGGAAGATTATATAAAGGTCATGGATGTTTCATTTACTGATGTCAATATAAAACCATGTGTGTGAAGCTGAGAGTTTCTGTCTACTCAGAGAGGACTCTGATAATTACGGCTATAAACTCTGATGTCTTCATGTGAGCTGTGAGGTTGTCTTGACCCCACCTCTGTCTGATGATAACCATCATA
>JBBPBX010079148.1:0-16453 GCA_038048925.1 Garcialebias charrua
GCGAAGAGCTCCCTCGTTGTTTTTAATAGACATGATTATATTTGATTCATGTGATATAAAACCAATGGTAGAGTCAAGCAAGAAAACAACATGAGCTGAAACACAAAATGTTCCTGGATTAAAAAACAAAAAAAAGAATATCAACACAGGCAAGATGTTACATTTGATGTTACAATACAGACAGTTAAAAAAAAAACTACTGCCAAAAGGTGATGTTTTACTGTTAGCAAAATATCTCACAAACCGCTGGATGGATTTAAATGAAACTTTCAGGAAATAATCATTGGACGTGCATCTACAACTGATTTACTTTTGAACTTAATCCAATTCAAGATGACCCCCACAGCCAGCTGACCTTAAAAACCAAAAAGGCAATAACTCAAACAGTTTTACACATATTGAGATGAAATTTAGCGTGGTAGTAGCTGAGAGTCATCTGCAACACATACTCTGAGACCGTCTAAAACTCTTGAATGAAAGGCTGCGGGTGATATGCATTCCTCCATGCTAGGTCTTTAAATTAAATATCTTGCTAATACTGTAGCTGCACGCAAAAACTATACTGCTTCCTCCTGTGTCTGTGTAGTAAAGATAAATACATGTATGCATTCAATCAGCATGTCTGAGATGAAAACACTTTATCTTACCTGTCATGTCTGCACGCCTCGGTACGACCTGGATCATCAGGATGTTCACCAGCAGACAGAACCGGTGCCCACCGGAGCAGAAAACCCAGACAGTACCTCCCCGGTTCGGCACCGTGACTCAGGAAAACAGACAGCTGGCATACAGAGAGGGGAGGAGACGATTAAACCTGAATAAAATCGCCCACACTTACAGCTAAACCTAAATAATAGAAAATATTGTGCAAATTCAAGACTTTGGTTTTGCACCAAACAAGCTAGCAACTTACGCTAACGCCTATTTTCTACTTTTTACTAATTTTTACCAGAAAATATAACCCACAAAACGCTCTTATAAACGTTACTAACACGCCTTCAACCTGTAATAAAGGTATGTGGTTTTTGAAATTAATAAAATTACAAGTTGACTTAACGTTTTTTTTTTTTTGTTGGTCTGTTTTCAAGAAAAATACAAACCTCGGACCGCTTCACCGTTGGGCTGATTTACATATTAATGCGCCGCCCTTCGTCTCCTAGCAACCAGGTGGGCTGCCGCTATAAAGGCATCCGTGAAATATATTTTTAAATGCGGTTTGTTTATGAGCTTCTCAAGGTTTATTATTTCCGTGAAGCACCCCCTCCCTTTTTCCTCACGCGGCTATAAAAGCTCGTGTGTCGGAACGCACGTGCCGAACTGGATACAGTACCACAGCGGTGGGGTTACGTCACAGGCTGTGCGAAGAAGTGCAGTTTTTGTGGGTCGGCGCTGATTTGTCACGTGATACGCGTGTGTGTGTGTGTGTGTGTGTGTGTGTGTGTCCTTGTTTACGTCATTTTGTGAGGCCCATTTTTCTGAGTTATGCCTAATTGTGAGGACCAATTGCTTCTTATGGGGCCCAAAGCCCGGGCCCTATAAGAAGAAGTCCCGTTGGTGGGTTAGGGGTTAGGTTTAGGACTAAGAAGTGAATTGAGGATGTGTTAAGTTTAGGGTAAGGTATGTATTGGTAATGGTTAGGTTTAGGGTAAAGGTCAGGGTTAGGCTATAGAAATGATTGAAAAATGAATGGAAGTCAATGCAATGGCCCCACAAAGATCGAAAAACAAACCTGTGTGTGTGTGTACATATGATTATAAAACTTTAATGTACACATAATATATAATATGTTTTTAATAAACACCATGAGTCATATCAGCTTGATCATGCGTTCTCACGAGAACTTGGCGGAGCTCAGTTCTCAGTGTCTGTTGAGGATGACTGTCAACTACTGCCACACTATTTTATCTCAATATACAGTATGTAAAACTTACTGCATAATCGCCTTTTTTTTTCAATTGTTACTATCCATTAGCTGTGGCGGCCATCTTTAATTGGGTTCAGTAGCAGTTCCTGGGCGAAATGGGCAGCCGCCCAGAGCGGCCTCCAGCAGGGGGGTAGCATAACATTGCACAGTTTAGGAAAAAGAGAAAAGAAGAAGAAGAGGAGACGCCGCTCCTCGTTTTATTTTTATTTTTTATCTTTTACAACTTTCTTTTAGCAACATATAACACAGAACACCACTACCACGCTGCTCCTGGGCCGCCCCGCCCCTCATTTATTCACATGTCATCAGTTTATCACCACAGCAGCTGCGGAGGCTGCACCTCCTCGACCCAGGGCCTCCCCACCTCCACTTTTAGTTTCGTTTACGGGCCCGGAGGTGACACGTAAGTCTCCGTAAGTGCGGTCAGTAGAAAGATGGAAGGGAGAAAAAGCAAGGGTGGTGCAGAGAAGATAATTAAAAAGAGAAAGGCTCTGGAAACAGACGCAGCAGTTGGGGTTGCTTGCCCAGGGCGCCAAATAGGCTAGGACCGCCACTGATTAGGTTGAAATTTCCTCCCACAGTCCAAAAACATGCATGTTAGGCTGATTGGTGACTCTAAATTGACCCTGGGTGTGAGTGAGACATGTCCCTCTTGTAAATGAGTCCCCGTGGCTCAACGAGGCTAGCCTGTATAAATAAAGGTTGAATGAAAAAAATGTTAGTCATAGATGCACATTCAATGATGGGTTTCATTAATATCAGCCCAACTGACACAACAGAACAAAACAATCTAAAATTATTATAATTATTAATTCCTCTCTTTTACTCTGAGTTGTTTTTGACATGTGAAAACCTCTAAATACTTGAAAAATTTTTGTTTATTTTTTTACGTTTTTTATTTTTATTATTTTTTACCTAAGAACATGGCCATTATTTTACCTGCACAGTGCATTCTGGGGAAGGATGTTGAAGTGAAAACTACTTTGTAAAACACCAATATAATGTGTGATAATAATATATAAATTTTGTCTTAGTCCTATGTTATTTGTTACAATTTGGGTCAAAATGATCAAACGTGATCAACTTTTGATGTTTAGTTTATTATCTCTGAAGCTAACCTGGAAGCTAATAGGCTACAGCTAAGTCTTGCTCAACCATGTGTGATTGTGTACTATGTGTTGTGTATCGCTTTGTGGTCTGTGTGGAACCAAGTTTGGCTTTACATCAACTCCAGAACCCCTCCACCCAAATTAGGACAAGCAATGGAAAGATGTGCAAAGTGGCAATAAAGTGACTTTCAGTTTTTATTGGTGTAACTAGTCTAATATATGTGACATCATGTTTGTCGTTAACAGCTTGTGATGGTAAGCGGAGCGAAGAAGCTCTCTCATTTCTGCATTCTCTTCTCTGTCAATTCACCCTGGTTCAAACTAAAGTGTTGAACATAAGATAATGTCCAAAATTAACATTAAAGCTAAATGGAGCTCACACCAGAGCAACCTGTCCATGCAATTCACCCAGAATGCAATGCAGCATTGCAAATTGGTGAGACATTCATTTTATAAGAGTTATAAAAGTACTTTTCCAATCCTGTTTTTACAGCTGAAGGAAATCTCTATCAAAGAAGTTCTGTTGTTTCAACTCGGAGATCCCTAAAGGGTGCAAACTGAAATCTATAGATGTTTAATTATAATCAAATATTAAACTAATTAACTGCAAAAGACGCTATACTTGTAAGGCTTTTTAATCTGCTCTCATTTTTACACTCTGTAATTAGCAGTGAATGTGAGTAATACTGTATTTGTTTTCCAGCTGTGAAAAATAATTTTTATGTTAATGTAATCACAAAAAAACATTGATACTCGCATCTTCCGTTTATGGAAGCCCATTTCGGCCAGTCTATTAAAAAAATAGCAAAAATTATTTCAAAATAATGAGATAGTATCTCAAAATAATGAGATAGTATCTCGAAATAACGAGATAGTATCTCGAAATAATGAGATAGTATCTCAAAATAATGAGATAGTATCTCAAAATAATGATAGTATCTCAAAGTAATGAGATGGTATCTCATTATTTTGAGATAATTTTTGCTTTTTTTTTTTAATCGACTGGTGGAAATGGGCTTCCATATCCGTTCGAGTGTGCCCTCTGCAGGTGTTAAAATTTCAAACGGTTTATGAAGCATTAAAAATGGAAACCCAGAAATCACATTAAAACAAAGTACAGTAACAGTTTTGGCATTTTTGATTTATTGCTGTTTTATATAAAATAAAAACATGAAAATACTAAATAAAAACAAACAAAAAGTAAAGAAAATTCCAAGTTTATAGTATTTTTCATAAGCAGCACACGAAAATAGCTGCTGAGTTGTGTCCTTCATCCATTCACCTTCTGATGACCTTTTGTTTTTTTTCATTCAACGATTATTTAGGCAGGTTAATCCCATTGAGCCTCGAGGACTCATTTACAAGAGAGACCTGGAACTTTACACAAATCTGTGGCTTTTCAAACGTCAAACTGCGACACGATGTTGGACAAACGTCTCTGCTGTCCCCTCAGATGGACCAGTCATTCCTTGGTTTTATCCAGTTTAACGTTTTGAGGAAGCAGCAGACAGAAAAGGGTAACTGTTGCAGATAAAAGGCACAAAAATTAATCTGGATTATAATCTAGTTATCGTTGTCTGAAGAGAATCCACTGAAAATGAGCAGCAATTTAAAGTAAAATAAAGCTGTCACAGAAAGACATTGAAACTAGCATTTCTTGAAGGAACATATAGCACCTGTCTTAATACACGTCTCAATTTAGGTCAGCTTCGGCTACTACCATGCTAAAATTTAGCTCAACATCTGCAAAACTGACTGACTGATCAAATTCAGATTAAATAAAACTTGTTTTGGAGTTGCTTCATTGCTGGCCTGAACCAAAACACTTACATTACAGCAAATGTAAATCTTAAATAACTGCTTAATCCATTAGATTACAGGAATATTTAAAGGGGACCAAAAATGCAAAATTCGCTTTTTAATGTTTTTTTTACTCTACTTTGGGTATTTACTTCTTAAAAAAATAGTCCTAGGGCCAAAGAAATGCACCCAGTGGTAAATTTACTCTAAGTAGATTTATTTTTTAGGGATATAAATGTCTCGTTTTCAAATCCTGCGGCTTGTGACGTCACAAGCCGCAGCCACAACCCACCCCAAACCTGAGCCCCTCACCTAGCAACCCCTGGTTAGGCTCAACCCACTTCAGTATAAAAGACGTGACGGTTGTTTTTCCTGATTTCATCTCATCTTTTGTTTAAATGTTCTTAATTTCATGTGTACAGCACTTTGTTGCAGCTGTGGTTGTTTTAAATGGCTTTATAAATAAAGTATAATTGTTATTTTTACGTTTTAGTTCAATTTTTAGCGTATTAGCGATCGCTCCCAACGAGCAGCCGGCAGACATAAAACGAGCAGATCACCGCTGCCTGACCATGCAACGAGCGGAGCAAAGCGGGCGGGGATTGGACATGCCGGCGAAGGGACCATCTGCCGCCGGGAGCTGCTAGCTTTTGAGGACCGTGCTCCGATCAGAGGTTGCCTCATACGGATAAATTATCTGGAAACACTCGGTGAACTTTGTGTATGTGTCTGCGATCGCTCCCAAAGCGCCGCATGCAACGAGCGGAGCTAAGCGGAGCTAAGCGGGCGGAGGAGGAACGAGCTAACATTAGCCTCGGATTCGGGTGGGCTAATGCTAACAGGTGCAGCAAATGGCGGCGCGCGCATACGGCTTTCGGTAAGTTATCTTAAGCTAGCACTAGCCATTTCTAAAGTGCATGAAATGCTAACGTAAACCCTTTGGAGGGCGGAGTTAATGTAAACAGATTTTAAGAATTATTTTGTGCATTAAATTGAATGAACATGGTCTGGATAGCCCACAGACATACCATAAAAAATTATAAAACCAATATTTGGTCTCCTTTAAACAACTAGATGAGTACGGTTAGCTTTAGATTGTAGATCCCTGTCTGTGTTGTGAATTAAAACAAAGTGCAGAGCAAAAAGTTTTGGTCCAACTCTCATTTTTAACATTTACTTTCCTTCCAAGGAATTCTCCAAGTCCTTTAATGTGGTTTCCATCGATCTTCTGCAGAGTTTTCGATTTCATTCAAAGCTTTTCTTTGGACTTTGGCTGTTTTAGCTGCTTCTCTTTTAAAAAATCTGTTTGTTGTTCTTACAACACGTCACACATCGTCTTCCCTCTTCCTGGTTGTGATACCCATGAGGAATTCACAACTCCTGCTGGTCTTCAGGTACCACGGGGGCTGCTGGTTCTCCTTTAGAGCGTCTGACGTTCCATGGAGGTGCTCCACGGAGGCAGGAGACCCTGGAGGAACCCAGTTCAGGTCCGTGTGTGAGGATTTAAAGAGACAGTTGTGTTTCCATCGTAGTACAAGAAGAGGCGCGTGAGGTCGGGACGTCAGGGACGAGAGTCACAGGGCAGAGGTCTGAAGGCCACCTCCATGTTCTCCTCCATGATGATGTCATAACGACACATCAGAGGCCTGAGGGGAAGAGAACGAGCAAAACGAACAAATTAGAGGCAGAATGGAGAAATTTGAGCCATTTTTCCAGAACAATGTGTTTCCTGTCATGAACATTAAAACAAAAAAGTTAAAACTTGGCAAAAACTTTATCGCCTATATTTTGCCATTATTTAATTAAAAACTGACAGTAATGTAAAATTATCATTATTTTGTTGTTTAAAATGTATAGCATCAAGTGTTTTCCCGGACCTGTCAGGATGCTCCAGCGGCGTGAGGCGGATCCTCAGAAGTCTGATTTTGTAGCGAGGCCCGATGATGTTCCCGGTGTTGATCCGCAGGGAGATCTTATGGACGGGCTGCAGGTCCTCGTCGAACTGGGCCAGCAGCCGGGTGGAGGTGTACTGCTCGAACCGGAGGAGCTTACTGCCAGGAAACAAGAGGAGGAGAGACTTTGAGTTTTTTTTAAAGTTTTTAATTTAATTTAAACAAAAAAAAAAGGCGTTCAATACAAGATCAACTGGACTTTATTTGTTACAGAAAACGTTTCGACCTCTATCCAGAGGGCTTTATCAATTCTATGAGCAGACTGTGTGTCAGTGGAGTTATAACAGTCTTAGGAGACACGCACCAACCTATGTAAATTAAAAGCTGAGGTAACAGATACATGTAAATTGACAAATCACACTTTAACAGTAGGAGTTTCTTGAGGTCTCTGAATATTTTCATCGGCCAGCAAATACAGAAAAGCCTGAACCTCCGCGTTTGACCACGGTTGTGACATAATTATTAGCCTGTGTTAATTCTCAAAAATGTGCTCCTCCAACTTGTTGTTCTAGAGTTTGGCGGGATGGCAGTTTGCATTTCCTGGAAGACTGAATCTTCTTCTTCTTCTTCTTCTTGGCGGATTGCAAACAACGTTCAGGTGCATACCGCCACCTACTGGAGAAGACTGAATCTCCGCCCTCCGACCTAGGACTACGCCCCCTGACCAATCAGTGACCACACTGTGCTGATGTCATAACTGGACCCTAGAGAACTGGACCTTTGTACCTCAGTGAGGCAGGCACCAAAATAGGACCGGTTTCACGTGAACAGGACCCTGTGGGTACACCCCATAACTAGTTGTTAACTAGTTACGAACGAGCCCGAACGAGCGCGAACAGGACCTGTTGATAAGAGGCATGACAGAAGACTCACAACTGTATGTAAATTGACAAATCACACCTCACAACCCAACAGCAAAGGCTTCTCAAAAAACTTTGCTAGTCTAATTCCCAGACAAGCCACCTCTGCTCCCATCCGGTGTAAAACGTCTGGGAATCAGCCCCAAAACTGCGTTATAAGTCTTGGAAAGTTGAAGTTGACTTATAACGCAGTTATATATGCTAGACTTCCTGACCGGGAGACCACAGACAGTACGGGTCGGGAGTAACACATCTAGCACCATCACATTGAACACAGGGGCCCCACAAGGATGTGTGCTGAGCCCCCTTCTATTCACCCTGCTAACACACGACTGCACACCATCATACAGCTCCAACCACTTCATCAAGTTTGCGGACGACACAACAGTGGTGGGTCTCATCAGCAACAACGATGAGACGGACTACAGGAACGAGGTGAGCCGCCTGGCCTTGTGGTGCGGACACAACAATCTCACTCTCAACGTGGAGAAGACAAAGGAGATTGTTGTGGACTTCAGGAAGAGGGATGCCCAACATGCCCCTCTGACCATCAACAGCACCGCAGTGGAGAGAGTAGACAGCACCAAGTTCCTGGGAGTGCACGTCTCGAAGGACCTGTCCTGGAGCAGGAACACTGCATCACTGGCCAAGAAGGCTCACCAGCGCCTCTACTTTCTCCGCAAGCTGAAAAGGGCTGGAGCTTCAACCCCCATCATGTGCACCTTCTACAGGGGTGCCATAGAAAGTGTCCTGACCAGCTGCATCACTGTGTGGTTTGGTGCATGTACTGCATCCTGCCGCAAGAGCCTCCAGCGCATCGTGAGAGCAGCTGAGAAGATCGTCGGCACCTCCTTCCCCTCACTGCAGGACTTACACAGCAACCGCCTCACTCGGAAAGCCCTCTGCATGGCAGGTGATCCCACACACCCACTACACAGCTGCTTCAGACTGCTGCCATCAGGGAGGAGACTGAGGAGTCTCCAGGCTCGAACCAGCAGACTGAGAGACAGCTCTGTTCATCAGGCAGTCAGGATGCTAAACACTCTGCCTGCTCTGCCCCCCCTCCCATTTGAACTGCCTTAACACTAAAAACTTTCTCACACATTACCACACAACACAAAGATTTTAACACTGGACTCTGTGTCATCAAACGGGTTATTCACTAAACTCTCGGTCATGTGCTCATTCAGTTTGCACTACTTCTCATATTTGCACTAATGTTTGTATTACATCACTGCCTATAGTCATAATACTGTTTACATTCTCTGTTTACATACTACTGGTTACATTCAATGTTTACATTTATTAATACTGTTTACATTTATTACTACTGCTTACATTTATTACTACTGTTTACATTTACACTACTTTTATATCTACACTACTGCTGATACATATACAGTATTCTCTGACCAGCCTTATTTAAGGATGCCCAATGTGCCTTACTGCATATGCCACTTTTGCCTCTATAACAACATCAACTACTACCTCATACATATACTGTGTACATTAACTCATATGCTGCTTTGCCACTTTGCAAATGTCAATGCTAGAACCTTTAGTTTATTTTATAGTTATACTTTTTATACTTTTTCTATACTAGTATGCAAAAACTCAGGACAGTATTATGTTCATTAAATGTTTAGTGTTTTAGTTTTAGAGTTGGTGTAAATTTTCATACTCTTGTACCACTATGCAAAAACTCAGGACAGTGTTACAGCTTTACTATTTTATGCTTATGTCTATTATTATATGTTTCAGTGTTTCAATGTTTAAATAGTTACTGTTGCACCGAGGGACTGAGAGAAACGCAATTTCAATTCTGTGTATGTCCTGTACATATTGCAGTTCTGACAATAAAGTTGACTTTGACTTGACTTTGATACACGTATCCATCCATCCAAACATTCATCCATCCATATGTCCATCCATCCATTCATGCAGCCAGCCATCCATCCATCCATCCATCCAATCATCCATTCATTCATCCATCCATCCAATCCATCTGTCCATCCATCCATCCATCCATGCATACATACATCTGTCCATCCATTCATCCATCCATCCATATGTCCATCCATACATACATCAATCCTCAATCCATCCATTCATCCATGCATCCATCCATACAGCCAGCCATACATCCATCCATACATCCATTCATACATCCATTCATACATTCATCCAGCCATACATACATACATATATACATACACACATTCATCCAGGAACATCTGGCTGTTTGAAAGCAAAATATAAATGAATGAAGACCAGATCAGGATTCAGTGTTTGGGTGTTTTTAGGTGGTAAAAGGACTCACTGGTCAACTCTGGCCTCTGTAAAGCTCCTGCCACTGTGCAGACGGATGTAGACCACGCCCCAGCGTAGATACTGGTTCCACGTCACCATGTCCACTCTGTAGATCAGCTCTGCCACACACCAGACACAGACAATCATGTTAAAGCAAGGCTTTAATCAGAACCTTCTGCAGGTTAGTTCATGTTAAACCTGAATTTTATTTGGATTGAAATACTTTTTTTTTTAAATAAAACAAAAGCATGATGAACTCACTCCGGTAGGGAAGAGAGGCTGTGGTGCTGAAGAAGACTTTGGTTTGTCCAAGTTCCACAAGCGTGTCTCTCCACTGGCTTACATCGTATCCTGCAGGAAAAACACAACTCAAGTTCAAGTTCTGGAAGATTTCCAGCATAAGAAAAGACACAAAAGGTGTCATTCCAGCATGTCCTGGGTTTTCCCCTGGGTCTCCTCCCAGCTGGACATGCCTGGAGTACCTCCTCATAGGGACATGTCTGGGGCATCCTTACCAGATGTGACTCTGGATGTGGAGGAGCAGAAGCTCTACTCAGAGTCTCTCCTAGATAAATGAACTTCTCACCTTTCAACCGCATGTACCACAATCTCATTCTTTCAGTCACTACCCAGAGTTCAGGACCATGGGTGAAGGTAGGAACATAGACCAGCCGGTAAACAGAGAACTTCTTCTTGCAGCTCAGCTCCCTCTTCACCACGACGGTCCTGTACAGGGTCCATAATGCTGCTGATGCCGCATCGATCCATTTGTTTATCTCACCCTCCATTCTTCTCTCACTTGTGACAAGAGACTTGAACATCTCGCTCCCAAACCGGAGAGAACAATCCACCCTTTTCCAACTGAAGACCATGACCTCAGATTTGGCAGTGTTGAGCCTCATCCCAGCTAGCTCACACTCGGCTGTGAACTGTTCCAGTGAGAACTGAAGAAGACGGCTGAATGACGCCAACACGTAGCAAAAACCAAATCTGAGACCCCCATGGCTGCACAAAGAAATCCTGTCCATGAAAGTAATGAACAGACAGTCATAAAACACTGCCTGGCCAAAAAAAGGTCTCCACCAAAAAAAAAGAGATCACACACTAACATTTCGTTGGATTGCCTTTAGCTTTGATTACAGCACACATTCACTGTGTCATTGTTTCGATAAACTTCTGTAACGTCACAAGATCTATTTCCATCCAGTGTTGCATTAATTTTTCACCAAGATCTTCAATTGATGACTAGGCATGATGCATCACTTCACCTGCCTCTCTTCTTACCCTGATGCATCCATCACTCTGGAACAGGGTAAATCTGGACTCATCAGACCACATGACCTTCTTCCATTGCTCCAGAGTCCAATCTTTATGCTCCCTAGCAAACTGAAGCCTTTTTTTCCAGTTAACCTCAATGATTAGTGGTTTTCTTAAGGTTACACAGCTGTTCAGTCCCAACTCCTTGAGTTCCCTTCGTATTGTGCGTGTGGAAATGCTCTTACTGTCACTATTAAACATAGTCCTGCGCTACTGTTCTTTTTACCTCTGGGGCCGAGATGGTGTAGAGGCAGGGCAGCCGGCTCAGGACCAGAAGGTCTCGGGTTTGATCCCCGGTCACGGCATACCTTGTTGTGTCCCTGGGCAAGACACTTTCATTCAACCTTTATTATAGCCTCGTTGAGCCACGGGGACTCATTTTACAAGAGGGACCTGTCTCACTCACACCCAAGGTCAATTTAGAGTCACCAATCAGCCTAACACTTAACCCTGAGTTGCTCCCGGTAGGACAGGCAGCGCCTTGCATGGCAGTCTACCGCTACCGGTGTATGAATGGGTGTATGAATGGGTGTATGGTTGATACTGTGAAGCGCTTTGGGGCCCCTCAAAGGGGGCTGGAAAGCTCTATATAAGCTCCATTTCCCATTAACATTTTTCTTCCATTTGATTTCACCAAACATTTAAGTGATCGCCGATCACGATCATTCAGGATTTTTTTCCGGCCACATTTCTTCCTTGAAGACGATGGGTCCCCACTATCCTTCCAGTTTTTAATACTGTGTTGGACAGTTCTTGACCCAGTTTTAGTAGTTTCTGCCAACTCCTTCAATGTTTTCTCTGCTTGATGGCAATGATTTGACCCTTCTCAAACAGACGGACATCTTTTCCACGACCACGTGATGTGTCTTTCAACATGGCTGTTTAAGAAATGAGAAGCAACTCATTGCACCAGTTGGGGTTAAATAACTTGTTGCCAGATGAAAGATAATCGCCCATGCAGTAATTATCCAATAGGAAGCTCGTACTACCTGTTTGCTTTGTTAAAATCCAGGCAGCAACTTTTTATTTTTTTTTATCTTTTAGCCAGGCAGTGTATTTCAATATGTCTTATTTTGAGGTTGTATCTCATAATTCTGAGATATTAAACCATAGTTATGATATTCTAAGTCATGACTTAGAAGCTATTTGTATCTCAGAGAGTGATGTCACAATATGACAGGAGAGAGAATGCAAGCAGGACTTGATGACCTCAAAAAATAAACTTGTTTTATTGTGAAACATCTGATGAGGCAGTAGAAACTGCTCTGACGTGTTAAAAATAAGACCCCCATGTTAGTCTGTATGAGAAAAGATGAATCAGATCGCTCCCATCAGTGGTGGTCAGGTACAGTTTTTGAGTGTTTCGCCACCTACCGAGCACGGGGCAGGAAGCAGGTTTGAAGGCCTCACACTGCAGACACTGGCCATCCAGGAAGCGGCTGTAGGAGGAGCAGGGGTACCCGGTGAGGTTGCAGGTCCGGTTCAGAGCGCACAAGAACAGGAACGCCGAGCGCTGGTGGTCGCACACAAAGTAAGACTTACCTGCAGGACAAACAGTTCAACAGGTCAAAGACAAGTGATGGTTTTGTCTAGGTCTGTTTCTGTCTGTTAGCTAAATATGCTACAAATCTGTGTCAATGTGTTTTGTTGTTTTACCGGAAAAGATGGTTTTGGGACATCCTGGTTGGTCGGCTCCACCGTTGGCGTAGAAGTCAATGTGGCCATGAGCCCCTCTGAGTCCGAACGCTGGAACCAAGAAAACACAGATTTAAAGTGTAACAGTCAGTCATCTTCAAAGTAATGTGTTAAAAAAAAAGACCACAACTAGGACTGAGATTTCAGTTTCAGGGCCATCTGAGTCCTCACAGTTCATGTCGGTGTGAAGGACGTCCACAAACATGGCGTCTGAGGGGTCCAGCCTCCCCTCCGGTGTGGCGCTGGTGAACATCGGGCCGGCTGGATCAAGGCCTGAGGCGGTGGAAGAAAGCTTGAAGCCACATTACAGCAAAAGGAAGTTTTAGCTGTGCACGTTCATTATGTCACCTGTGATGCGACCGATCTTTCCCTTCAGGTTTGCGCCAACAAATCCAGCCAGGTGAGCTCCGAGACTGACCCCGATGAGATGGACGGAGCTCAGAGACGCTCCTTCCTCCTGCAGACACAACATTCATCTAAATCAGACACAGACGTGTCCATCCGCTTAACATCAGAGTTAGAGATTCTTTGTTGTCATTCGCACCACATGTGATACATGTGATGAAACGAGATTATGTACACAGGGTCCCAGTTACATCCAACAATAAAATGTAAGAGAAAAACAGTAATAACATCTAGGATATGAACTAAGAAAAACATCAACTAAAAATATACTAAGCACTAATATCATAGAAAAACATTACTTCAAACAGCAGCACGAACATGAGTCTGTATGAGCAGATGAACACGAATGAACACAACAACACAAAACAGATCAGCAGCAACAAGAACAGATCATCAGCAGTAACACAAAACAGATCAGCAGCAACACAAAACAGATCAGCAACATAAACAGATCAGCAGCAATATGAAACAGATCAGCAGCAACATGAAACACATCAGCAGCAACATGAAACAGATCAGCAGCAACATGAAACAGATCAGCAGCAACATGAAACAGATCAGCAGCAACATGAAACAGATCAGCAGCAACATGAAACAGATCAGCAGCAACATGAAACAGATCAGCAGCAACATGAAACAGATCAGCAGCAACATGAAACAGATCAGCAGCAACATGAAACAGATCAGCAGCAACATGAAACAGATCAGCAGCAACATGAAACAGATCAGCAGCAACATGAAACAGATCAGCAGCAACATGAAACAGATCAGCAGCAACATGAAACAGATCAGCAGCAACATGAAACAGATCAGCAGCAACATGAAACAGATCAGCAGCAACATGAAACAGATCAGCAGCAACATGAAACAGATCAGCAGCAACATGAAACAGATCAGCAGCAACATGAAACAGATCAGCAGCAACATGAAACAGATCAGCAGCAACATGAAACAGATCAGCAGCAACATGAAACAGATCAGCAGCAACATGAAACAGATCAGCAGCAACATGAAACAGATCAGCAGCAACATGAAACAGATCAGCAGCAACATGAAACAGATCAGCAGCAACATGAAACAGATCAGCAGCAACACGAAACAGATCAGCAGCAACATGAAACAGATCAGCAGCAACATGAAACAGATCAGCAGCAACACGAAACAGATCAGCAGCAACATGAAACAGATCAGCAGCAACATGAAACAGATCAGCAGCAACACGAAACAGATCAGCAGCAACATGAAACAGATCAGCAGCAACATGAAACAGATCAGCAGCAACACGAAACAGATCAGCAGCAACATGAAACAGATCAGCAGCAACATGAAACAGATCAGCAGCAACATGAAACAGATCAGCAGCAACATGAAACAGATCAGCAGCAACATGAAACAGATCAGCAGCAACACGAAACAGATCAGCAGCAACATGAAACATCAGCAGCAACACAAAACAGATCAGCAACATGAACAGCTCAGCAGCAATATGAAACAGATCAGCAGCAACATGAACAGATCAGCAGCAACATTATGTGATATTTCACAGTGATTATTCTGTTTAGATATTCATGAGTCTAACAGCCTCAGGGTAGAAGCTGTTCCTCAGTCTAGTGGTTCTACACTTAATGCTCCTCAACCTCCTTCCTGAGGGGAGTGGGGCAAAAAGTGTGTGTGCTGGGTGAGTGTGGTCCTTCATGATGCAGGTGGCTCTCTTCCTGCATCTGGAGGTGTAGATGTCTGTGATGGTGGGGAGACTGACTCCAACATCTTCTGTGCAGCCTTCACCACTCTCTGCAGAGCTTTTCTTTCTGCAGCTGTGCAGCCTCCATGCCACACGTTGATGCTGGAGCACAAGATGCTCTCCACTGCACACCTGTAGAAGGAGGTGAGGACTGGGCTTCCCAGACCGGCTAGTCTCAGCCGTCTGAGGAAGTAGAGTCTAACATGGGCATGAATGTTAGATTTTTGGGCTTTTATATTTATTTGAAACATTCTTTTCCTAAATCCTCGCTGCACAATTTGGCTGTTCACAGCCTGTTTAGTAGTAAGCATCTCACCTGCATGGTCCTGATGAAGCCCGTCAGGTTGTGAGCGGCCTCTTCGGTGTACGTCACGGCAGTGAAGTAGTTGAGGTTGGCCGCCCCTCTGTTCCAGTCCACCACGATGACGTTCATGTCCTCCTGCTCAGCCAGCAGGTGCACGATGTGGTTGATCCAGATTGGTGGCGCTCCGGTGGGTCGGTAGCCGTGGATGACGAAGGCGGTGGGCCGACGGAGGTCGAGGAGCGGCTGGGAGGACAAGTGGTGGTGGTTTATCTCGCGGCCACAATCGAGGTTGGCGCGGGTGTAGAGGAGCAGCCGTACGTACAGGCTGGTTCCCATGAAGCAGTGGGACAGGTCCAGGTCAGTGAAGTCGTCGCAGGAGCTCCAGCTGGTTTCCCCCTGACCTGGAGAACCATCAGCAGAATCAACGAATCAACCTTAGAAGAAATATGGCTAGAATGCAGTCCGTTTTATAAATATAGGGCTAAAATTTGGTGCTGACAGAGGCTCAATGTGATCAGCATGGTACAAAAAACACACACCTCAAATAAGACAGAAAGAAACGCAGAGCTAAAATTATGCCTCAGACAAACAGTCACTGTGTCAAAATAGTAATTTAAGTTAAAAAAAAATTAACATTGTGGCAGAAGGACATGATTTTTTGTGTCTACATTTTTTTTACAAGTTAAACAGAGACTTATCTTCCAGATCACTGTATACATTTAAGAGACTGAGTTTCTTGAAAGAATATGGAAATTGTTAATATATATCTACTTAAGTTGTTGTCTGATTTGATTTAGATGTTTGAGTTTTTATGTTTTAAGAATGTTATTGTCTTTGTGAATTACATTTTAATTTAAATTTTGTAAAAATATTTTGATTTACATTAGAATTAAGTAAAAAGGTGCAGTTTTCATAAGACTAGTTTTTCGTCTGCCACCTTTCATTTTATTTTATTTACTTTTTTATTGTATTGTATGTATGTATTTATATATACATATATATATATATATATATACATATATATATATACATATAT
>JBBPBX010079151.1:0-11052 GCA_038048925.1 Garcialebias charrua
GAGTCAGATCCAAAAAAGTTTGCATCATTCTTGGCTAACCTATTTATTTCAATTTAGCTTTTTTCTGCAAAATAATAATAACAAACATCATAATCCATATTTTCACCAGCAAACAGCCAACTGTAGCAGTGCTCTTATTTTCTATTGACATGTTATCTCAGTTGGCTGCAGCCATTATCAGCAGCACGCACAGCAGCAGGACTTGGCCTGCTGGTGGGAGAGTAGGTGTCTCCATCCTCATCGCTAACACACAGACACGCACGCTTGTGCACGCACACACACACAATAGCAGCAGAGGGGACGTTGGAAGCCTCCTTCAGTAGCTGGAGGGCTTACCTCTCTCTCCTCTCTCAGTCACTCATGTGATGCCACCACGTCAGTGCAATTTAACAGTTCTTTGATCCATGTCCTGAGAGTGAATGGCAACAAATTAAGCAAATTATCTGAACCACCCACAGGCCTAAGGCAAAGAAGGAGGTGGGGGTGCTCAGATGGGATGGTGGGGGGTGATACATTTGTCAAAGGGAGGTTATTGAGGCTGCCGGAGCTGTGAAAGAGTGAGCAAATAAATAAATAAATGTGCTGCACAGTAACCGAGGAATGACCTGAACCAGGGGAGACGTGTTCTGCCTCACTGCTCTCTACCTGAGAGGGAGAGCCTGGCTTAGGAGTTCTCGAAGAAGCCAGGCTGAGCCATTTTACTTTGACAACTTAATGAATGGGGGGTGAGGGGATGGGGGGTTGAGTCGAGCAACACAAAGCATCATCATCACAATGTTTTAACTTTAGAACAGAGGAGGGGGGGAATCATGCTGCTGCAAAATGGATTCCTGTCTATTTTTTTCCTCTTCTTTTATTGTGAGTGCAAAACAGTTTTTGCTATTTATTCCTTGACATCCTATGTCTTTTTCATGTATTAATATTGTTGTCCTGTCAGACTGCTGACAGCCCATTAGAGGGGAGGAAAAAAGAACTAAACAAGTAAAGGGGTAGCTGCAAAGCTGTGAAATGCTGAATGACAATGAGCTTCATCCCAGCGTAGTTTTCAATGCCAAAAGTTGCGACACACACAATGTGTGTGTCTGTGAGTGTGTGTGTATGATTTTTATTGTTTTGCAGTGGCATTAAACAGATCAAATTCAACCCTAAGGATGGAAATGCTATTAAAGTTCCTAAGCTTTTAGTAGTTATTTTCCATAAATGTACTGATTCACTGCTGTAGTAATATAGGAAGGGGTCAGTTTACTGACTTACCTATATTTTAGATGTAAATTGGCAGGGTTTAGACTGACACAAAAATACATCATTAATTAAACGAGTTCTCTCTTTTTAGATTAATATCAATAATTCTATACCTAGAAGGTGATTAGACCAGATGTAATTCACAGGAAACGTTAAACTTATGTTGAAACAGCAGAACTGAATCATTTATTTAACAGAATCATAAATTTACATCACAACATATGTACATGATTGGTTGATCATTTTTCCTATAATTAACTTCAGCATAGATGAAACACGCGTCCGTAATTTCATAGGAACAACAGAACACAAGTTATGGGTGTTATTAACTTATATCTCTGCTGGCACAATAAACTTAAAGTTTAGTTACTTAAAGTAAGAAAGTTTCAGTGAAGAGAAAATGGAGGATGAGGAAAATGAAGGATGAGGAGAGGCATTATCTTGACGTGTTTTAACCAGAAACATGGCAGCTCTCCGGCGGCTTCCGCTCGACTCGGTCGAATGGACATCGACGTTTTACCTGTGCGAAGATTTTTGGTCTCTGCTTCGGTAAACTTGTCCCAACCTCACGTGCACGAACTGTCCGTTCGTGCTACGGCTTACAGGCGACCGGCGTCCATTTTTGCAACGGCTCGCTCACAAGACGGCTTCCACCTCACCGAAGTAACGACCTCAGTTCCGGTTTGGCTTTTCAAGATAAAAGCTTCCTTGAAGGAATTTATTCAGATGGAGCTTTCCAGCTCTTGAAGATGACTTATAACTTGGCATGTTATAAGTCTTTAACTGAATGACGTGTCCTTAGCGTGTGACTGGCGTTCATTCAGCTCTTTGGGGAACCTCATGGCTTGAGGTCCTCCACCGACTCTGTCAGTTCCAGCTTAGCTTAGAACTTTTAGAAAGGATCTGTGATCAGACTTGTTCTTCCCCGATTGGTCCAAACGAACCAGTGGAAGAGTTAGTGCATGAAGGTCACTTGGAAGAACAGATAGGCTTTGTTTTAGGAGAAGACAGACAGTTAGACACCAAACACTTGATTAAAGCTGTTTCTAACTTCTAACAAAACTGAGGAGTTCAGTCTGACATATTAATTCACTTTCACCATTTGATTCATCATATGAAGAAGTGACCATCATTTTGAAATAACATTGGATTTCCAACTTGAATTAAACAGTTTGAATTAAACAGTCTTTGACTATCAAACATTGAATTCAATAATGCTTACTTAACACAAGGTTATTCATTACCACAAAATAGAGGAATAAGCGAGTCTCTTATGACTTATTGTGTTTTGATTCAAAATAATGTAATAAAATAGTGTTAAAGGTGAACTATGTAGTTTCAGCAGGACGCTTGGACTTAGAAAAATTTCCAGCAGGGAAAAGCATTCTGCTCCCTCCCCTCAGAGCCATATATGACTCTGAGGGGGAGCCAGACAGTCCGTTCTCTGTTGAACTTGAGTTCTGCTCCGCCCCCTGCTGTGTGTCGCTCGGAGCGCTTCAATATTATGTGATTATATGTTAAAAAAAAAAAGTTTTAAAAATATAATAAAACCATAGAGCACTTGTCCAACAACACAAAAACCAGCAGAAATCATCAGAGCTTCACGAAGCAACGTTGGACATGATTTAATTCGCTCGTGACTTCCTCTTTCTGTCAGTGGAGGTTTGGAATGTCTGGAATGTTCCGCCCCCACTACATGTCCTGTGGCAGACGCTGCGAAATTCTGTGATTATATGTTAATAAAACGGTTTTAAAAATATAATAAAACCATGAATCACTCGTCCAACAACACAAAAACACCCTGAAATCAGCAGAGCTTCACCAGCCACTTTGGACATGATTTAATTTGCTCGTGAGTCGTGACAAATCAATTTCCTCATTCCTGTGAGTGAAGGATGAAGCGATCACTTGACTTTTGGCAAAAAAAAAAAAAAATAAAAGTCCAGCTCTGGGATGAAGAAGGGATATTTAATACATTTGTGTCACATACAAAACAGTCCTGCATCGCTTTGCAATCCTTTGAATGAGAACGAGCCGCGGCGCTGAGGCTGGGACAGGCGGGGGCGTGGGTTGGGGCGTGACAAACAACTCTGTTTTTATTGGCTGGTCATTGTCCGGGTCACTCTGTGTTTTTAGTGTTTTTATAAATGCTGATAGAGAAGCAAGGGGACTATAGTTTTTTTCAGAGATTACTTTGTCTAACATCAGTTTGTCAGTAGATAGTGACAGAGTGAAGAAATATGTTAAAAATATATTGTTTGAAAAGTTACAGACTACATTACAAAGTTACATAGTTCAGCTTTAATGTCTTTTTACTGAAAGTATCAGTGAAAAGGTGTCACTGGGACATATCAAAGAGACGAAGGTGTATCAAAGACCACCGTCTGAATCACTACAATATTATGCAAATAAAATCATAGTATTATGAGAATAAAGTCATATTACAAGAATAAAATCATATCATTACGAGAATACAGTCATATTACGAGAATAAAGTTGAAATTTTATGCAAATAAAATCGCAGTATTATGAAAATAAAGTCATAAGATTATGAGAATAAAGTCATAAGATTACGAGAATAAAGTGGTAATATTACGAGAATAAAGTTGCATGAGGAAAAAGTTGAAATATTACGAGAATAAAGTCATAGTATTACAAGAATATAGTCATAATATTATAAGAATAAACTCATAATACATCCTGGGTCAGCTCACACCTGCTGTGGACAGCCTCCAATGTGAGTCACTGTGTTTATGAAGTAGACCACGATCACTTTTGGGTCACTGTTTGTGAAATATGCCTCCATCCACATTATGTGACGACTAAATCTGTGAATGCAGCCGTTAATTTCAATGTCATACAGCTTCAGTTTATAATAATAATAATAATAATAATAAATTCAATTTATAACGCGCTTTTCATTAGTGAAAATCTCAAAGCGCTACACACATTCAAACACCGGTAGCGGCAGACTACCATGCAAGGTGATTTCCAGTCCTACAGGGAGCAACTCGGGGTTAAGTGTCTTGCCCAAGGACACAACAACACATGGTGTGGGGAACCGGGATTCGAACCGCCAACCTTCCGATCGGGGGACGACTGCCATTACCACTACGCCATGGCCGCCCCAAGTTTATCACAAGAATCGATATGCAGCAGTGTGTTGGACCCCCTGCTATTGTACTGCCGACGTCAACATTCATCATTTTACCGCAGTTGTAAGACTGCTTTATCGTGTCTGAGTTCTGATAATAGTACGACTTTATTCTGGTAATATTTTGAATTTATCCTGGTAATATTACGAGTTTATTCTCATAATACTATGACTTTATTCTCGTAATACTAAAACTTTATTCTTTTTTTTTTCTTAGCGTGGCCCTAATACTTCGTCGTACATTAAATAGCCATACAGGAAGAAATAATGCACTCAGAAGAAGAACATCCAGAGTATAAACCTCACCAAGAAAGAGAAAGTGATGCCTTTGGTTTCAGTTGACAAACTTCATCATGTAGCTCCCACCTAAAGTATATTTTTGGTATCTGGTGTACTAGAGGTACTGTACTGAGAAATGAAACATTCTACACTGTTGCGCAGTTACTTTCATCTGCCAAATCTCTCAACACTTCTCGTGGTGCTCCATTAACAATTTTCCTCATTGCACTTTCCCAAAGACATCTGGTTTAGAGGTGAATTACCCTTTTCAGCTGATGGCTAATTCACCTCCAGAGTCTATTAGTGTGGTGCACTACCTGCTGTTTCTCAAACTGTGCTGCTAATTTTAGTCGACTCTAGTTGCTGTAAAACAAGGTGAACCACGGAAACAAAAGCACACTTCAACATAAAACTTTTTTTTTTTTTTTCACACACAGTGGGTGGATTTTTTTTATTTATTTTTGGTCACATCCATGTCCATCAAATTGGGTTTCTCATTTGCAGATTTCATTCAGTTGTTTTACTTTTGTTTCAATAAATAAATAAAAACTAGAGAAAAATGCTTTTCCTGCTAAAATACAGTGTGAATGCTTATTGCAGAAGAACTTAGAAACAGCTGAAATGAGCTAAAAGCAAATGCTGAAATTTAGTTGAAATGGAACAACAAGCCTAAATAAATACAAGAAAGCAAAGAACACATGTTTCTTAAATAGGTTTAAATAAGCAGAAATTAACAAAAAAAATGGGAAATTACCTAAAAAAAAAGGATATTACCTAAAAAAGGTTGAAATGAGCAAAAAAATGGCTAAAATGTAGCTGAAAGGCAGAAAGAAGCTTAAACTATGAAATGCTGAAATTAGCTAAAAATGTGGAATTAGCTGAAAAAGCTAAAAATAGCATAAAAACTGCTAAATACTGTATTTTCCGGACTATAAGTGGCAGTTTTTTTTTGCCTAATTTGCATGCCCTGTGACTAATACAGAGGTGAGACGTGTTTATAGATTTTTTCCCATATTTTTTAGACCAATTTTTGGCTCAGATATGACCGTTTTTCATTTTGGCAAAAAATGGTGCAGTACCACTTTCGGCCGCTAGGGTACACGACCGTTCCCATTTATTCAAAACCACAAACTCATGTCACAAACACTGAGAATTAAATTGGACACTTTTAAAAACACGTTAACCGAACTTTAATGAACTGGACTCTGTTGTTTTCATTAGGGATGTCCCGATCCGATCACGTGATCGAAAACCGGGTCCCGATCACGTGACTTCAGACTCGACTCGACTCGGGCGTTACACACCGATCAGGGATCGGATATATATGTGTATATTTATTCTAAACACAAACGGGAATATTATATTAACTGTATGTTGAGTTACAGAGTCAAATTGTCTCGGAACAAAACATGCACAATAGTTTTGCAGCAGTGCCTACCGTAAAGCAGTGCCCGCTGTAAAGCGGTGACTGTCGTAAAAAAGAAGCGGAACGCGGCATTAACTTGAAGTGGAGGCAGCGATGTCTGTTGTGTGGAGATATTTTAAAGTGGATGACAAATGGAAAGTTCGTATTTCAAGAGAAGGTAAGGAAAAGGCTGCATTTAAACCTGATTAGGCACATCAGAAACAAACACCCGACACAATACACAGAGTTTAACCAGACGACGCAGCCGAAGACGAGCCAGCTCACGCTGCAAGAGACTTTATATTTATATTTAAAAACATACACTTCCTTCTGTGAAGCCACAGGACGAGAGTTAAGGAGTGCTGTTCAGAAAAGCATGTTACTAGCCTTATTTTATAAAACGGACACTTTAAGTTTCTTATTTGTTTACATGCCTGCTCAGGTTCTGGTTCTGCTCAGGTTCTGGTTCTGCACAGGTTCTGGTTCTGCACAGGTTCTGGTTCTGCTCAGGTTCTGGTTCTGCTCAGGTTCTGGTTCTGCACAGGTTCTGGTTCTGCTCAGGTTCTGGTTCTGCTCAGGTTCTGGTTCTGCACAGGTTCTGGTTCTGCACAGGTTCTGGTTCTGCTCAGGTTCTGGTTCTGCTCAGGTTCTGGTTCTGCACAGGTTCTGGTTCTGCACAGGTTCTGGTTCTGCTCAGGTTCTGGTTCTGCTCAGGTTCTGCACAGGTTCTGGTTCTGCACAAGTTCTGGTTCTGCTCAGGTTCTGGTTCTGCTCAGGTTCTGGTTCTGCACAGGTTCTGGTTCTGCTCAGGTTCTGGTTCTGCTCAGGTTCTGGTTCTGCTCAGGTTCTGCACAGGTTCTGGTTCTGCTCAGGTTCTGGTTCTGCTCAGGTTCTGGTTCTGCACAGGTTCTGGTTCTGCACAGGTTCTGGTTCTGCTCAGGTTCTGGTTCTGCTCAGGTTCTGGTTCTGCTCAGGTTCTGGTTCTGCTCAGGTTCTGGTTCTGCTCAGGTTCTGGCCAGGTTCTGGTCAGGTTGTGGTCATGTTCTGGTATTTTAAGTTGAGCTGCTTATTTTAAATTAGACATTTATACTGTTGCACTAAACTTCAATGTGAAGAATTTTATTTTAAATCTTATTACTTGATTGTTCAATCTACCTCACAGAAGTACTCTGTTAAATGTTAAGGTAAATAAAATAAAAATGAAGGGACATCTGGATCTGTTTATTTTTTTTCCCCTTCATTTTAAAAATGTATTTTAGAAGTATCGGATCGGGACTCGGTATCGGCCAATTCCTAAAATTAAAGGACTCGGACTCGGACTCGGGGCCAGAAAAACCTGATCGGGACATCCCTAGTTTTCATCCTGGACCTGGTGGACACTGGACCCAGATCCGAACCGCCGGTCCGCTTCGTGGAACGACAGCTTCGACCTTGCAGGGGAAAATAAAAAATAAAACCTCAGTTGGTTGTTCTGTGATCGAACTAAACACAAGGAAACATTATTAAGAACATTGTTTACCTTGTAGCGCTGCTGTAAATCAGCTGATTCTCACGGACTAAAGTCAGACATGTTGACTCGGTTCCGGTCCAGTCAGCAACTGGTGTGCAGATGAAGCGGTCCCACTTGGTGTCAAATCTGTTGACTCTTATCCAAATTCCAGCTTTAACTTGTTGTTAACTTGTTGACAACAACTTGTAGTAGCTGAACTTTTAGCCAGAGAGGAAAACAGGCTGCCTCGTCTGCTCTGTTTACCTCAGGCAGCACGCATGCGCAGTAGTGAAGGTTCCAAAAATCACAGCGCCATCTAATGGCCCAGCATGGTAACTACAGTAAAGTCATGAGGACGGGGGGTGGGGGGGAGAGAGTCGTATCCACAGAATTCGCCCATGTCAACGCAAAACTTTCAACCTAATTAACATACCCAAAAGTTCCGTTTCCCCCACACAGTGTCCGTGTAAACAGGGCCTAAGCCCTCTGTGAATAGCAAACAACCATCAGGGTGCTAACGATCCATCGTTAGGCTGATGGTCCTCCTTGATCATGTGAGCAGCTGGTTTCAGGCTGTCATCAGCCAACTGGTTGATCCACTGTGAGAGGGTGCTATTTATAAGACTGAGCTGAACAGCAGCTCAGACTGAGGAAGTCTTTCGGACGAAAGACGAAACGTTTCTACAATTTTTTTTTGCTTTGTTTTGTTTTTTGAATGTCCAGAGGACCAGACTTAGCTTTTTTAGATTTTTCTACCTGGATTATTGAGCATGCATCAGGGTACTGTTAGCTGTGTTTGTTAGCAAAAACGGTTATTATTTATCTAAATAACTCATAAACTACCAGACAGATTTTCTTTAAACTTACAGAAAGTAATTATTTGGTATTCATTTACAAACTGTTAGCTGTTGGAGTTATTTGAGATCAAATTTGATGTTTTATAGACTTAAATGTGTCGCGGTTAGCTTCGGGTTTTTTTTCCTGCTACTATTTATCTAAATAGCTCATAAACCACACCGCGGATTTTCTTTAAACTTACAGAAAGTAATTACAGTATTTGGTGTTCATTTACAAACTGTTAGCTGTTGGAGTTGTTTGAGCTAAATTTTGATTTATTTATCATTTATTTTCGCAGCGCGCGCAACCGTTTGGAAGACGCCAAAGCGAAACAATTTAACTAGCAAACCCAGGGGGAAAAAAAACCACAAGAACTGCCATGAGTTTGTCAAAATGACAATTCTTCCATTAGGTGTCTTGAGCCTGGGGGTGGAAATCTTTGTTTGTGGGTAAACATCCCCTCCTGAGAATCTTCTCCCAGCATATCTTCTCCAGTAGGTCAAAACAAAGGATCCCCCTCACACAGAGAACATTCAATTTACATACACCCCCCACAAATTACCCCACATTCCAACAGCATTTTGCTTCTACAGAGAGTTGCTTTCACCAGAGACTTATTGCTCTGTAGGTGGGGGGGGGGTTCTTACAAGCTTTGATCAAAAATAATGTTACACTGAATTTTATTTTTTTATTTTTTTTCATTCAACCTTTATTTAGTCAGGTAAATCTTATTGAGCCTCGAGGCCAATGAAACACATACATTAAACAATAAACAATAGAAAAGTAGCAAAAACATCCATCCATCCATCCATCCATCCATCCATTTTCGTCCGCTTATCCGGGGTCGGGTTGCGTGGGTAGCAGCCTAAGTAGGGAGGCACACACTTCCCTCTTCCTCTCTTCACCACGACAGACCGGTACAACGCCTGCTTCACTGCGGAAGTCACAGATACAAGGTGTTTCCTAGCATTCAGTGTTAGACATGACATGTTATAATAATAATAATAATAATAATAATAATGAATTCAATTTATAACGCATCTTTCATCCATCCATCCATCCATCTTCTTCCGCTTATCTGGGGTCGGGTCGCGGGGGTAGCAGCCTAAGTAGGGAGGCCCAGACTTCCCTCTCCCCAGCCACTTGGTGCAGCTCCTCCAGGGGAATCCCAAGGCGTTCCCAGGCCAGCCGAGAAACATAGTCCCTCCAGCGTGTCCTGGGTCTTCCTCTGGGTCTCCTCCCGGTGGGACATGCCCGGAACACCTCCCCAGGGAGGCGTCCAGGAGGCATCCTAACCAGATGCCCGAGCCACCTCAACTGGCTCCTCTCGATGTGGAGAAGCAGCGGCTCTACTCCAAGTCCCTCCCGGATGACTGAGCTTCTCACCCTATCTCTAAGGGAGAGTCCAGACACCCTGCGGAGAAAACTCATTTCAGCCGCTTGTATCCGAGATCTTGTTCTTTCGGTCATAACCCAAAGCTCATGACCATAGATGAGGGTGGGAACGTAGATCGATCGGTAAATTGAGAGCTTTGCCTTTTGACTCAGCTCTCTCTTCACCACGACAGACCGGTACAGCGCCCGCTTCACTGCGGACACTGCACCTATCCGCCTATCGATCTCACGCTCCAGTTTTCCCTCATTCGTGAACAAGATCCCGAGATACGTAAACTCCTCCACTTGGGGCAGGACCTCCTCCCCGACCCGGAGAGGGCATGCTACCCTTTTCCGGCTCAAGACCATGGCCTCGGATTTGGAGGAACTGATCCTCATCCCGGCCGTATCACACTCGGCTGCAAACCGCTCCAGTGAAAATTGTAAATCACGAACTGATGAAGCCAGTAGGACCACATCATCTGCAAAAAACAGAGAAGCGATTCTAAGGTCACCAAAACAAATCCTCTCAACACCTTGGCTGCGCCTAGAAATTCTGTCCATAAAAGTTATGAACAGAATCGGTGACAAAGGGCAACCTTGGCGGAGTCCAACTTTTACCGGAAACGAGCCTGACTTACTGCCGGCAATGCGGACCAAGCTATTTATTATTATATATATATATATATATATATATATATATATATATATACAGGTAGTCCCCGACTTACGAGCGCTCTGACCTACGAGCATCCGGACTTACGAGCTGGCAAATTTTTGGAAAAAACGCAAAAAATACTGAGTTTTTCTGTGTTTTTTCACCACAGTCCGTTAGCTAAACATGTGGACACACGTTTCCGATCATTTTTATGCACTCATAAGCGGTTTTTCGATGAAAAACGAGTGTTTGTAGTCGCGCTAGCAAAACCGTTCCAACTTACGAGCGAAATTCCGGACTTACGAGACACGTGGCGGCCGTTCCAAATTACGAGATTTCCATGTTACGAGCGCCTCGTTGTAACGGAACTCGCTCGTAAGTCGGGGACTACCTGTATATATATAATATATATATATACTTATAAATATATATATACATATATACATATATATATACATATATATATATATACATATATATATATATATATATATACATATATATATATATATATATATATATATATATATATACATATATATATATACATATATATATATATATATACATATATATACATATATATATATATACATATATATATATATATATAT
>JBBPBX010079152.1:6437-16452 GCA_038048925.1 Garcialebias charrua
ATATATAAAACTGTGACAGCTGATGTCCTTTTCTTTGAAAAGCATTTTAGCCACTATCCTTTATGTCTGTAGACTTTGGACGGAGGTGTGGGAATAGCTGTTTAGTTTCTGTAACCCTTTACAAAGCTTGAATTTTAGGTTTAAAGATATACCGATTCCTTGTCATTTCTTTTTTTACCATGAAATGTTTCAGGTGCTTGTTTCTGTCTTTGGTCCCTGCTCTCTGCACTCTGTCTCCACCTTTTTGTCTTTTTTCAGTGGTGGCAGATGAAGGCAGGGTCATGTTTAATGCATGCAGTTTGTGTTGCACTCAGTGCAGGAGAATGGGCTCCAGTCCATTAATTAGTAACAAACGGCTGTTGGAAACAAGACAGGCCCAGCACAGGTCAAGCAGCTCCAAGGTCTGGAATGATGTGGACATTGATGTCTGCCCTGGGCCATCAACTGTCTCCAGCTGGGCTTCACACCAACAGGGCACATCCTGCCTGGAATAACTTATCCCAGAGGCAAGTGAAGGTAATTGTGTGTGGTTTAAAAGGACAATGATAATAGCAACCTGTTTCTCATGTTAAAAACAAATAAATGGTGAAGTAAATAACTATGAGGCTGCAATATCTTTATGGTTTTTGTTCTTATTTAGGTTATAAAAGTTAAGGGAAGATGTTTGGGCAAAATTTACATTATTATTATTTTTTTCAAAATACTAAACCACCAAGACGACTAAAAATCCACTCCTGTTTGAGATTGAAAGATAAAGCAAATATTGTACAATGTTTCATTGTTATGCTCCAGTTATGTATTGAGCATTAGACAAATGTCATGTCAACTGAATAAAAAAAATTATAGCTTGTTTAAAAACTGAATATAATAAGAAAACCAAAAGCTTTATCACACAAAAGCTGTTTTCACCATTGTCCCAACAATTTCCTAATATATCCGACAGCAAAATGTGTTAAATCCACATACTGTACTATAAACCTTACCCAAAATAAGCAGTACATGACAATTCACTCAGGCATGGATGCTGTTTGTATAGTGTATATATATACAAAGATATCTGAACATGCAGGTATAAATGCATCATTCGTCTAGGTGTATATAGGAACACACTGCTATGGAGAAATGAAACGAAATTTTGTTCAGTTTTGCCTGGTACACTGACAATAAAGTTTATAAAGTTTTATAAATTTTAAGACATTCTTTTTCAAGTTCTTTAAAGGTTTTATCAGAAAAATGTCAACTACCCATTTTGTTGTCACTTCATAGTTGTTCATTATTGTTGTGCCTACTTATTTTCCTGGGAGGTGGAAATCAAAACTGAAACTGTTGGCAAGAAGTAGTGTGTGTTGTAGTAGTGGTGTATATCCTCAGTCTTCCAAGACATGGTAAATTAAATTAGTAAATCAAAACTATTGAAATTGCATTATGTAGCTGAAGATGTTTCACCTCCCATCCAAAGAGCTTCAGTCATTTAAAAAACTTGAGCCTGTGTAGTTCCAAGTTTTGTAAATTGTATGGGAATTTAGCTTACATAACCAAGTAAAGGTTCATCTAAAATAAATTAGAACACAGTAGTCCCTGGCTACTTTGCGGTTTGTTGTTTGCGGATTCGCTATATCGCATTTTTTCAAAATAAGATTTTACATGACACAATTGGCTGATTGATGGATGAGCCATGGATTTTTTTATTTAAAACAAATTATTTTAAATGATTTTGCATAATGTGCAAAGCCCACAGCCTTTACCAGAACATCTTAGAGACTTCATGCTTCCTTCTGCTGAAGAGCTTTATGGAGATGCTGAGTTCATTTTCCAGCAGGACTTGCTCCTGCCCACACTGACAAAAGTAACAAAAGCTGTCTGTAATATTCTAATTTTCTAAGACACTGAGTTTTGTTTTTTCATTAACTTTCATAATCATCAAAATTACCCCCCAAAAAAGTAAAGGCTCAAAATATCTCCCTCTGGGTAACAATTTAATGTAATGTGTGAGTTTCACTTTCTGAAATGACTGACAAAAAATATTGAAAATTTTCAGGATATTCAAATATTTTAATTTTACCTGTATCTCATGCAGTTTAAAAATTTGAATCTAAACACTCTCCAGATTTTTATCAGAAAAAATTCGGATGGGAAGTGAAATGTCTTTAACATATTATGCTAAATGTTAACATAAAACCCATTAAATGTCTTTCAAACATGACAACATTTTAGGGTGGTGGGTTAGGTTTTATTTATTTTATTTTATTTTTTGTTACAAGAATACTTCTGTGTAAATTTCAATGTAGTGTAAATCCCCACACTTCTTCACTATTCTTTTGTATGTGTTTGGCCCTCCTTTAGGCTTTACACAGTTTTAATTACTGTCTTGACATTTATGGTATTCATGTGCAAAAACGGCATTAACGCAATAGAAAATGGTTCATTTACAGTATCATAGTTTTGGTCATAGATGTAATCCTAGATGCTAAACAGAAAAATGATCTGACTGAAAACTGATCCCTACAAATAGACATGATTATTAATGTACTGTTTAAATTATAGGATTAAAAGAAAGACTTTAAAGGACATAAAAAGGTAGTATTATGCATATAAACTTTGCAAACTACTAATTGACAACAGAAATGTCAAATTGTGAGACATCAAACTTGGCTGATATGAGTAGCTTCAGTCTGTTTTGTTTTTCAGCCGCACAGAAACAAAAAAAGAAACAGTCAGCTTAAATATGCATTTTGAAAAAACACTCAATGAACTGTACTGTGATATTTTCACATAAGAAGTACTTGTATGATGAAGCCCTAAAGCTTTTGCATGGGGGCAAATAGTTTTAATAAATACACTGCAAACGCATACATGTATTTTTAATCTGAATCACAGCCAATGTTTTCTGTATTTTCTGGACTTAGAAGGATTTTCCTTAATTAACCAGTAAGAATAAAATATTAGTAATTATCGCTGCAGGAACATCACGCAGAAAGCAAGCAGGAGAAAAGGAGGCAGGTTCGTGTATGTTAATCAAGCCATGATGAATTGTCCATGTTCATACAAACATGGCATCCTCATGAGTCCCCAGTGAATTCTTCACACACATGCACAACTGAGTGGGCGGAGAGGATAAAATTAATTCTATGAAATGAGCTGGCAGGGAAACACTGTATGCAGATAAGTACCAGGGGTGTGAACGATGTGCATGCACTTCTAAGCTTGTTTTCGTGTGGGGAAGAGAATGGGACAAACTCATCAACACTGCGTCCAGGTGTGTAACTGAGAGTGAGATTAAATGTAGAATACCTGGCAACATGAGCAAAATAGAAGCTGCATTGTGATCCAGGTCGCAGTGGTGGTGACATATCTTAATCTACTTATTTAGCAGCCAGGGTCCTTTAGCTAACGGATTATCAGCTAGATTTGACTAATAGACTCCTCATTTAGCTTTAATGTGTTTTGCATAGAGAGCAACCTCCCCTCATCACTCTTTAAGATGAATCGGCTTCCCAGCTACAAGATAAAGGAGGGGGAAAAACTTCTAAAGATATTAGTCTTCTAGCAACTGCATAAATCATAACATTTTGCAAATGAAGGCAAAGTTGAAACTTCATTCTCTGTAGCGTAGCAAGATCACAGCACAAAACACCTGTAAATAAACTGCCTTAATCTAGTTTCTTTGCTAAAGCAATAGCTCAGAGCTGTTGAGTTGGGCTTCTGTAAAAAGGTTATGAACAGATTTATTTACATCATATATATATACAGGAATGGCATCCGATGTAAACCAGCCACTAGGGAGCACAAGCCAGTGTATCTCTTGTGCCGGTCCCAAGCCCGGGTAAATGGTGAGGGTTGTGTCAGGAATGGCATCCGATGTAAAACACTTGCCAAAACCATAATGCGAGTTCATCAAAGTGAAACCATACCGGATCGGTCGAGGCCCGGGTTAACAACGTCCGCCACCGGTGCTGTTGACAAACAGGGTGCCGGCGGAAATTGTACTACTGTTAGTCGAAGACCCCGAGGAGGGAAACGTGTCAGGAGACAGAGGGAGAGGAGGAAAGTGAAGAATGTAGGACTGAGGGTTGCAACTCTAAATGTGGGGACAATGACAGGCAAAGGTAGAGAGCTGGCTGACATGATGCAGAGAAGAAAGGTAGATGTTTTATGTGTCCAAGAGACCAAGTGGAAGGGCAGCAAGGCTCGCAGTATTGGAGCAGGGTTCAAACTGTTTTACCATGGTGTGGATAGAAAGAGAAATGGAGTAGGGGTGGTCCTGAAGGAGGAGTTGGCAAAGAATGTAGTAGAGGTGAAGAGAGTGTCAGATAGGGTGATGTGTCTGAAGGTAGAAGTAGAAGGTCTGATGCTAAACATAGTCAGTGGTTATGCTCCACAGGTTGGATGTGATGGGGAGGAGAAAGATACATTTTGGAAAGATTTGGATGAAGTGATAGAGAGTATTCCCAGGGAGGAAAGAGTGGTGATTGGAGCAGACCTGAATGGACATGTTGGTGAAGGAAACAGAGGGGATGAGGAAGTGATGGGTAGGTTTGGTGTCAAGGAAAGAAACCAGGAAGGACAGATGGTGGTGGATTTTGCCAAGAGAATGGAAATGGCTATAGTCAATACCTATTTCCAAAAGAGGGAGGAACATAGAGTGACCTATAAGAGTGGAGGAAGGAGTACACAGGTCGACTACATTCTGTGTAGAAGAGGAAACCTGAGGGAGATTGGAGACTGTAAGGTTGTGGCAGGGGAGAGCGTGGCCAGACAGCATCGGATGGTTGTGTGTAGAATGACTGTTGTTGCGAAGAAGAGAAAAATAGTAAAATCAGAGAAGAAGACCAAATGGTGGAAGCTAAAGAAGGAAGAATGTTGTGAGAAATTCAGAGACGAGCTGTTAAAGGCTCTGGGTGGTAAGAAAGAGCTTCCAAGTGACTGGGCTACTACAGCAACAGTAATTAGAGAGACAGGTAGGAAGGTACTTGGTGTGTCATCTGGACAGAGAATGGAAGATAAGGAAACCTGGTGGTGGAATAGTGAAGTGCAGGACGCCATTCAAAGAAAGAGATTAGCCAAGAAGAAATATGACAGTGAGAGGACTGAAGAGAGGAGACAGGAATATAAGGAGATGGGACATAGAGCAAAGAGGGAAGTAGCTAAGGCAAAGCAGAGGGCGTACAATGAGTTGTATGGGAGACTGGACACTAAAGAGGGCGAGAAGGACTTGTACCGATTGGCAAGACAGAGGGATCAGGCTGGAAAGGATGTGCAGCAGGTTAGGCTTATTAAAGATGGGAATGGGAATGTTCTAACAAGTGAGGAGAGTGTGATGGGAAGATGGAAGGATTACTTTGAGGAGCTAATGAATGAAGAGAATGAAAGAGAAAGAAGAGTGGAGGTCATAGAAACTGTGGACCAGGAAGTGGGAAAGATTAGTGAGGGTGAAGTCCGGAAAGCTTTGAAAAGAATGAAGAAGGGGAAGGCAGTAGGACCTGATGACATACCAGTGGAGGTTTGGAAATGTCTTGGAGAGGTGGCAGTGAGGTTTTTGACTCAAATATTTAATGGAATATTTGAGGGTGAGAAAATGCCTGAAGAATGGAGAAGAAGTGTGCTGGTTCCCATTTTTAAGAACAAGGGTGATGTACAGAGTTGTAGCAACTACAGGGGAATTAAGTTGATGAGCCACACAATGAAGATCTGGGAGAGAGTTGTGGAAGGAAGGCTTAGACAAGAGGTGACTATCTGTGAGCAGCAGTATGGTTTCATGCCAAGAAAGAGCACCACAGATGCCATCTTTGCTTTGAGGATGTTGATAGAGAAGTACAGAGAGGGTCAGAAAGAACTCCATTGTGTGTTTGTGGATTTAGAAAAAGCATATGACAGGGTGCCAAGAGAAGAGGTGTGGTATTGCATGAGGAAATCTGGAGTGGCAGAAAAGTATGTTAGACTGGTACAGGACATGTATGAGGACAGCAGGACAGTGGTGAGATGTGCTGTAGGAGTGACAGATAGCTTCAAGGTGGAGGTGGGATTGCATCAAGGATCGGCTCTGAGCCCCTTCTTGTTTGCTCTGGTGATGGACCGACTAACAGATGAGGTCAGGCAGGAATCCCCATGGACTATGATGTTTGCAGATGACATTGTGATATGTGGTGAGAACAGGGAACAGGTGGAAGAGAACTTGGAGAGGTGGAGGTATGCACTTGAAAGAAGAGGAATGAAAGTCAGCCGTAGTAAGACAGAGTACATGTGTGTGAATGAGAGGGAGGCCAGTGGAACAGTGAGGCTACAAGGAGCAGAGGTCACAAAGGTGCAGGACTTCAAGTACTTGGGGTCCACTGTCCAGGAAAATGGGGAATGTGGTAAAGAGGTGAAAAAGAGAGTCCAGGCAGGATGGAGCGGATGGAGAAAAGTTTCAGGAGTGATTTGTGACAAAAAGGTGTCAGCAAAGGTCAAAGGAAAAGTTTACAAGACAGTGGTGAGACCAGCTATGTTGTATGGTCTGGAGACAGTGTCATTGACAAAAAGACAGGAGAAAGAACTGGAAGTAGCAGAAATGAAGATGCTGAGGTTCTCCTTAGGAGTGACAAGGATGGATAAGATCAGGAATGAGATAATCAGAGGTACAGCACATGTTGAACAACTGGGAGATAAAGTTAGGGAGGCCAGACTGAGATGGTTTGGACATGTCCAGAGGAGGGACAGTGGGTATATTGGTAGAAGGATGTTAGAAATGCAGCTGCCAGGAAAAAGACACAGAGGAAGGCCAAAGAGGAGATATATGGATGCAGTTAGAGAGGACATGAAGGTAGTTGGAGTGAGGACAGAGGATGCAGAGGACAGAGTGAGGTGGAGGAGGATGACTCGCTGTGGCGACCCCTGAAAAGGGAAAAGCCGAAAGAAGAAGAAGAAGAAGACCTTTTAAACTGGTTCCATACTGTGGCTTAACAAAAATTTCTGTTCCCTTGAGATTGTAACAACTTTTCCTTTTGAGAAAATGCTTTTGAATATTTAGAGGTAGTTTGTAATTTTGTGCTTTATACATTAATTAAAAATATATATATTCCACCAGATCATAAAACTTCAATAGTTTCAATTTACAGAATAGTATGCTTGTTGGGTGATAATGCATTCTTGTTATAATTTTTATAGCTCTTTTTTGTAGGATAAAAATAGGCTTTGTTAAAGTTTTGCACGCTGTTCCCCAGACATCAACACAATAAATTAAATGTGGTACTATAATTGTGTTATATAGCAAATACAAGGCTTTATCATTCAATAAATCCCTTACCCTATATAATACTGCTGTGGATTTGGATATTTTGGTTTTAACAGAATTTATGTGTTGTTTCCATGACAATTTATCTTCAATGATTACTCCCAGAAACTTCATTTCACTAACTCTACATATTTCAACACCGTCAATTTTAAAAGGAAAAACTGTAGTTATCTTTTTTTAACTAAAAATCATGTAATTTGTTTTATCAATATTCAACGATAACTTATTTAAATTAAACCAAGTTTGTATGTTAACAAACTCCCTATTCAACAAGTCGATCATATGTTCCAAATCCTCACCCGTACAAAAGAAAGTAGTATTGTCAGCAAAAAGAACACATCATGTCAAGGATGGTTGGATCATGACACATCTAAGGATACTTGACACATTCATCAAACCATTAACATATAAAATAAACAATTTAGGTCCAAGTACAGAACCTTGTGGCACTCCACATGAAACACTACAGAGGCCAGATCTTATATTGTCCATTTGTACAAATTGTTTTCTGTCTTGCAGATAACTACATATCCACTGCAAGCCTGGTCCTCTAATACCATGTTTGTCCAGTTTTTCAAGTAGAATAGTGTGGTCGATTGTGTCAAATGCCTTATTTAGATCAACAAACACACTTATACAATATTGTTTTTGATCAACAGCTGTAGTAACATGTTCCATCACCTCCATAAGGGCCATGGAAGTAGAGTTATTTGATCTAAACCCATATTGACTATATTATGTTTATCCAGAAAAAATCTAATCTAGTAACAAATAATTTTTCTAAAATTTTAGAGAATTGCGACAACAAAGACATAGGTCTGTAATTGTTATATAGACATTTATCACCATTCTTAAAAAGAGGAACTATCTTGGCTATTTTCATTCTGTTTGGAAATATTCCAGATGAAAATGACAAATTACAAATGTATTCTACACGGTAGAATGGCTCAATGACATAACTCATTATTTCTTTCACAACCATCATGTCCATATCTTCATGGTCTTTTGATCTTTTATCATTAAATTTGTTAACTACCATCATTATTTCTTCGTTGTCGGTTCCTTTTAGAAACATACTATTCACACAACCATCAATTAAATGACTACATTTATATCCACTTTTGCAAAGGTGGGCGCCAGACAGCTAGGGAGCGTTAAAGCGCTAATCCGCTTATAGCGGACCTAAACAATTTGTTAGCTTTACAGCGGATTGACTAACTTTTATAATTCATAAGCGGATTTGCGCTATTTTTATTTAAAATGCAGTACCGCTAATAACTAATTATCTATCAGTAAAAACGAAAAAACTTATTTACGGGCTCTTAAATCAACCGGACGACTGCTAACAGACCATATCCTGTCAGCGCCGGATGTGGTCCGTGACAAAAAAGCGTCCCCCTCAGTCTCTTGGCTAGAGAGAGCGCAGTTAGCAGCCAGTGTGTTACTCTGCAGCCTTATTGCTTGTTTTCGAAGAGTCAGACGAAGAGTTTTTAACATGGAGGGTGAACTTATGGATGTTTCTCAGCGGCCTACGCGACGCGTCTGGATTTAACAAAGTAGTTCGCCATTTGTCCTCTTCAAAATGGCGGCGGACACAGAAGCTAAGGACTTTCCAAGAAAACACGGTAAAAACAATTATTTCTTTGCTGAGAAAAAATATATTTCTTATCTGACTACAGGAACCCCTCGAGTTACGTCAGGGATAGGGACCTACGTGTGTGACTTAGGTCGATTTTGTCGTACCTCGCGGACCAAAAACACATGCCTATCGTAGGTCCGCGTTTCTGACATAGGTCGCGGTTATACCGCTAACGGAGCGCCGCACACATATTTAATGGCATGAGACTGAACAAGCAGACATACTAAGGCCATAAACACGCACAGAACTGCACAATAAATAAAAAATATAATGTCTTACTTTGAGCCGGTGGCCCCGACTGCCAGGCGGACATTTGCGGCGAGCTCCCGGCCGCAGATGGATCCTCCGCGGCATGTCGGCTCGGTGTCTTCGCCTGTGTTAGCTGCTTTGTTAGCTGCTGTCGTTAGCATGTCGGGCGGCGTTGTGGCCGCCGATCGCGGGGCGATCCGCGGCTGCTCCTCCGGACCTGAGACGTCCACAGAGTTGACCGAGTGTTTCCAGCTCATTTATCCGTATGAGGCAACCCTGATCGGGCACACGGAGCCAGCTGACAGTAGCCTCCGGAGCTCCATTGACCGCAGTACAGTTGTAAAATGGCAACCGGAAGTGGCGAGCGGAAACCGGAAGTTGCGTAAATACGATTAATTTCTTATCAAAACGTAAAATTAATAATTATACTTTATTTATAAAGCCATTTAAAACAACCACAGCTGCAACAAAGTGCTATACACATGAAATTAATAACTTTTAAACACAAAAAAAAAAAAAAAAAAAAATTTTTTTTTTTTTTAATCATATTTTTATTAAATATGATAAAATCGTAAGTCTGAGTTGCCGTAGGTCGCAGGTGTCGTACCTCGAGGGTTACCTGTATGTAGCACAAGGTTTTTCTGAGCTTAACCGGTTCACGAAATGGTCAAATCTGATGGATTTAAAAAAAGTAGTTTGCCATTTGCCCTGTTCAAAATGGCGGTTAGCATGTTAGCATTAGCTTTTGCTAACATTGCTAATACATAAGCGCTTTTGAAATTGCGGACCTAAATAAATTAATAAGTGCTTTAGAAATAGCGGAACTAATTTTTGGATTAGCGCTGTCTAGCACTACA
>JBBPBX010079153.1:0-16452 GCA_038048925.1 Garcialebias charrua
GAGATAGAGGAGACTCAACAGGTGGACCAGACTCTGGCCCAGCACGAGAACCTCCTCTGCGAGCTGACACCTTCAGCACTCACTGATCACTACCTACCACCGGTAGAAGAAGGTGTGGAGATCCTAGGGTCCCACACCGATGACGCTGTGCTGTCCTATGGGACAGGTAATTCAGCATACAGCCTAGCTTTCAGTGAAGTCTTGGTTCTAGGACATCTGAGCCCTGAAAGTGACAGTCTACAACACGCTGACAGTCACTTGGACTTCATTGTTACTGATTTTAAGGACCCCTCCTTAAACAAAAGGGGGGCAGACTCACACTTCCTACCACAGGTAGAGGACGGTGTCAAGGTCCTAGGATCCCACACCACAGACGCTGTACTGTCCTCTGGGACAGATGATTCAGCCATCAGCCTTGCTGTACTGTCCTCTGGGACAGATAATTCAGCCATCAGCCAAGCTTTCGATGAAAACTTGGTTCAAGAGCGTTTGAATCTAGAACTACTCAGAAATGACATAGTTCTTACAGACTCAAAGAGCACCTCTTCAGTCATGGAGTGGGAAGACAACGACAGTGACACGTCGCAATCTGACCTGTCAGACACATCTGCGACGGAACCGACGGTTGTGAGACACCTGAATTACGCAGAAAGAGGTAAACGTACAGAGATACGTTGGCCGAAACCCAAGAGTTTCCTGCGTACTGTCTACTCTAAGCTGCGTAAACAGCCTAAACTAAACAAAGGCATCCTAACGCGTGCCCATGGACGGACGTCCACACCCGTGTGCGTGGTCCCTCATGACCACAGGGGGGTGATGTTAGGTCATGCCCATGTCAAGGACAAAGATTTCAATAACCCCACAAACGACAAAGAGCTCGCAAACTCACAGACTTCATGGGAAAACAAGGTCGTCCAAGCACAGGATAGTAAATAAACTAAACAGTTTAAACTATTCTAGTTGCGAAAAGAAACCGTTCCAACTAGAACTTAGAAACGCTAAGCATAAAACCCACAACAAAAACTAACCTTAACAACCGTTTAAATCTGCAGGATTTAATTGACATCGGTTATAAAGCTAAGAACTGTTTTTCTTGTGTGTGACGTTGGAGTCTGACGACCAGAGTGAGTTTGTTGTAGTGAAACGTTGTTTTTAGTTGCTTAATTGCTACTTTTGTTGTTATTGAAGTTGTTGTTGTTTTCTGAACACTCCCAGCCAAAAGAGGTTTTGATTGTTGATAAGTTGAAGACTTAAATGGGTTTAACTATGCCAACATGCTGTTCATTTTTGTTAAAGATCTCAATCTTTGATGAGTCATTGTAGACTAATACTACTTAAGGTACTATAATCTACACTGATCTCCCAATCATTTAGGTAGAACCGATTCGATCGTTTCTATTCTAGATCTATTCATTTTGATGAGTCTCGCCATAGACTTCAAAATTTATAGGGATTACCAAATCTTGCGTCGTTCGTCTAAAAGACAACAGACATTTAGACCAAATTAGATTTCATTTTTTTAGTTTAAACAAAACTAAATAATGAATGGAGGAATAGTTTGAATGAAGAGGCCTTCGTTACAGAAGCCCTCCACATTTCTATAGGTATAGATCCCTATATCTGATTTTTACAGCATTGATCCACCCCTTAATTGGTAATTGTAGCTGATCTAATCCATGATAGCTTACATACCAGGTGCATATAGGTAAGGCCTAATGTAAAATCCCAATCATAAGCCCACCTAAAACCACATAATTGCATGACACATTGAACCAGGGTGGCACCGACTGGAAGCCATCCAGCCTGCAACCTTCGATGTGGGGACCTGCTGATCCAACGTTGGTCTTCAACCTTCATCCAAGGCCCGCCTCCTCTGCTTCAATCGAGGGATCCCCTCTACATGCTGATTAAAAACCATGCTTGCTGATGAAATCACTAACCCCCATCGTTGTGGAAGTACCGTTGTGGATTATAAGACTTTGTTTCCAAGGGATCACAGACTCAGTTTTCCATGGGTTAACAAACTATGTTTTCCAAAGGATTGAAGGCTTACCGCAATGGGATTACCTACGAACAGTATGGGATTTCCAAAAACATTATGGGAGTATAAGTTTGAACTTTTTTTTTTGACCTTTTTTTTCCACTTGCTGGATTACACAGAGGTCAGAGACATTCGGTGGTATCCTTTCGTGTTGGAACTCATCCCCAAGGACAGGCGATGATTTCCAAAAAGGGGGACTGTAGGGATATAGCACTCTCATGTCCGTATGGGATATGGGCCTCTCCACATCTCTCTGAAACTCTAAGTGTTACACCTTCTTGAAGCCCTCAAGGAGATAAATGGACACTTATATTGATTAACAATTATTATGAATTAATGGACACTAATTAATCAGATTGAACTTTCTCTTTAATGTGTGTTAATTCAGAATTGATCAAACAGTATACTTTTTGTCATTTCAATGATGATCTGTTACTTGCATGAGTTTGACCTTTATGCTGGTTTATTCTTCAATACAAAGTGTGCTCTGAATCTAAGACTGAGTCAGGGAAAAAGCTGCTACTTCCTTTTTGTTTTGTCTTCAAGATAGACTCAACAGGCCCGGCCATCTGGCCGACTCGGTAAACAGTTTTCCTGTCTCCGTCAAGAGACTTTCTGCCTATGAGATGAAAACCCATCTTTTATTTTGTTAAACCAGCCTGTAGCCATTAAGGAGGTGGGTCAGTCCCCACCTCCCCTATAAATGGGCACTTCCTGCATTTTTGGCTTTAGTGTTTGGAAGAGAACTACTGACAACTGGTTTCCTCCTCTGGGAAAGCTGGAACGTTCCGGTCATATGCCAATTAGACCCACGTTATCAGCTGGAGTCACGGCAAAGCCTTGCTGTGCCTCGAAACACTCATTTCTGAAAGAATTTGTTTTCTGAAGTTTTACTTTGAAAGTTCAGCCAGTGCGATTGGAGCCTGTTCCTGCCGGTGAAAGCGTGCTCCTGGCTCGTCTGATCCAGTCATACACGCACGAAGTCATCTGGACGTTCACTGGACAACACAGTCCGTTAGTGTCCACAAACTTCTCAGTCCTCACCTCGCAAGACGTCTCGTCACCAGGTAAAGAGACTTTGCTTGTATGCTGCACGTGTTGGAGTCACAGCCAGATCCGTATGGGAAGGTGCCACTCTGGTTGTTTCAAAGTAACCAACTTTAGTTTAACTTAGCTTTCATCTTCTTCCTCCTATTTCTTATTTTTCATAAGCTATTAATCTGTCAAGTAAATGTACCAACAGTTTAAGTTCCTAATTGTCTGTTTGTTTTCATTTGAATTCTTGTCAACGTAGTTATTAAATCAGAGCTAATATCGATACCAATGTTTAATGTAATTTTGTGATAGTTTCAATAAAAGGTCTATTTTCTGGTAGACCAATATAAATTGAAGTCTAAGTGTGAAGTTACATTTTGGCTAATTACAGTAAAAGCAATTTAGTATCGGAAAAAGGAAGAACTCGCGGATTGGTGGCAGTTTGTGCAGTTAAACTCTGCTCAGACCTGCATATCTACAATAATGGTGGCCCTGTAAGTGTTTAAATACCATACAGCCACATTATTTCATTACATTTGGCCGTTTACGGTCATTATTTCATTACAATTGGTGGCTCGTCCGAGTTCCTAGAACGATTATTAAGTTGTTTTGTGTAGCTTATTTTTGTTACGGTGTTGTTGGCATTAGTTTTATCCCGTTGTGGACTTATAGAATGGTTTTGGCTGGTGGGTGTCTCAGAGATTGCTGATCATGGCATTGTCTGGTGCGTTTGTCGTTAAAATTATTCCGTCTTTCACTTTTGAACGTATGTTTTGAAGCTGCGGATGAATGAGTGTTTGTTTTTGTGAGACGTTTCATTACGTGTCGCGAGGCTGCATGCATTTTTTCGTTTTGTGACCGCCGTGTCACCTCTGCTTCATTTTATTACATGTGCGATTTTCTGTTGAAAAGCTGTTTCACACATTATATTGCTGCTCCATTAAGTGCCTTTTTCTGTTACAACGTGTTGCCGAGGTTCGGGAAAAACCCACTCCGCTTTTGGACCGGATGTGTTCCGGTTCCGTGTGACGTAAAGTCCGTAGTTGTACACAGTTAGCGTGCTGCCTTCTTTGGAGGGCGTGGGAGTTAGCCTGAATGTGTTTGAGCTCATTTACAGAATTTTCTGCGGTGTAAAAATACGTTTATTTTGTGATAGTGTCCAGAACTCTATGGGTCGAGCTAAATGCTAAGAACAGGTACAGGGACAAGATGGCTGCTTAAAACGCTTTGATTGGTCCATTGTGTGTTGTGTTCAAGAACGTTGGTTTCTGTAGACTGCTGGTTGCCAGATTCATTTTTGCACACATTTCTGACAGTTTCTCTGTGTTGTTCGTTTCTATGCACGTGATATCGTCGAAGACTGGCTTAACCGCGGTGTTTTACGATATTTATAAGTGTTTTAGAACGTTGAAAAGTCCGTTCCTCGCTAGAGTTCAAAAGACTGCAAGTCCGTGAACGCACCGCTCGAACGGCACGTCACACGTGAGTGGCGTACGGTTAAGAAGACTCCATTTCCCATGAACGCTTGGGTTTTTGAACTACGGTTCTGTCTTCGCTGTGATTGGTCGATTACGCTGTAGGTGTTGACGCTAGAGGGGGGTGAGGACTCCTCACTGAGGTGCTACTCACTCCTCGTCAACTTTCACAAGCTGTCTGTCCCAGACAAGTTTCCATGCTTGTTTGTTCATTACTGTCCTTTAAAAGACTGTTTAATCGCGGTGTTTTTGAGACTTTAGTGAATGTGAGAGTCAGTTGTTCTAGGACTACCGATCGCCATGTGACCAGGTCACGTGACAACGGAAGCTACAACTGCTGTATGGGTCCGACCTTATTTCTTTTAAACGCAGTTTAAAAGGTTTCACAGTTCAACCGTTTTTGCTCACATGTTTTCATTTTTGTGAGACTGGGGTTCTGAAGTTTGTCACGTAAAACTTTAGATCTGTCTGATTAATGCTTTTGATACGTTGTTAGACGTCTGTGAATGATTGGAGCTGCAGCTTCGCTCACGGGTGATAACAGCGCCTCTATAGCGGTCAGATAGAGAAATTACAGTCGCTGTGATAAACTCATTTCCAGCGCTGTGCCCCCTGCTGGTTACTTTAGAAGACGCAGTCTTCATGTAATTTGTGCATGTTGGATGTTCCTTTTTTAAACGGGAAACATTTTGAGAATATTGTACACACAGCACCCTTTCATTTGATTTTCACATATAATCAAATGTTGATGGCAGAACAGTTACACAGAATTTAATACAGACATGTCTGCTCTTTGATAAAACTTGACATTTTTATCATCAATTCTGTGCAAAACTAGCTCTCTGTCCCTGTTTATTTTAAACTGCAAGTTTGAAATTTCACATGGGGCGTCTTTTGTCTTTATTTTCACAGAAATCAAACAAAAACAGCCGATTTTGTTTGACCTTGTCACAGGTCGACAAATTAATAAAAATCACTGATTTTTATTTCATTTCACATCTTGGATGTTTTCTGAGCAGCTCTTACACTCTGCATGTTTGCATGCTGCGAAATAAGACCCACTTTACTCGATTTTTCACAGAAAATCAGTACAAAGATGGACGTTCTAACAGGTGCATCCTTTGATAGGCACTTAGCTGCAAAGAACGTCCTTCAGGAACCAGGTGAACATCCCCTGGTGTTTTACGACAGGCTCCTCTCTGTTTACACAGGGGATAAAACTGTCACGGGGATTGAGGAAGATTACCTGGTTAAAAATCGTTTCACTTTGAATCTGATACCTTTCATAATGAAATGTGTTCGCTTCCATACTAATTGCAAAGAGAATACCATGGCAGAAATTAAACAATGTGCTGTGGAATTTTTTGACATGCTCGAACAACGGAAAAAGGCCTTAGTGGTGTGCCCAGGTCAAAAGGTCACATCCCACTCGCAGACATTAGAAGAGGTTTCCTCTCCTATGGAGTGCGAGAGTGAACATGATTTTCATGATAACAAACAACTGATTTTATCCAGCTGGAACAATGACTCTGATAGGTTCACAAAGAGTACTACTCCTCTTTCACCTCAGGTTGAAAGCCCTGAGATGAGCAATGAACCACAAAAGGCAGGTGTTCACTCTCTAGCTGAACCCAGATGGTTCGGATCGAACCAAAAGAGTTCTCTAATGAGTCTCACGGTGGGTGAAGCTCGAAGGCGGTTGCATGGGAAACGTGACCCTTTGACAAATGGTCTGTCCCGACATGTACCCCCGAGAAGCGGCCCTCCTGCCCATGCCCCTCGAACTGCACAGTTCGAGACATGCAAAGAGTCACACAAGCTCCAGATTAAGGAAACGGCGCCTCCGCGCGTTGACGTGGCTGAGGTTGTGAGTTGTTTGTCACATGATTTGAATGTTACAGTGGTTGACCTAGCTGACACATCGTGTGGCGTTGTCCTTGAGGATAACACAAACAACGTTGTTCAACCTGACGAAGCGATGCGCAACACTGCCTTTTGCAACAGCTCAGTGCACACAGTTGACAGCAACAGCGTCAACATTGACAAAGAGGCTGACAGCAAACAAATTGCTGAAAATCCGCATCCTGAAGGTCATGAGACAGACAGCCATCATGATACTGACAGTGACGACGATTACACAGACAGAGTTACACGTACACAGCAGCGTGTGGAAAAACTTGAACGGTTTCTGTGTAACTTTATAAAAAGAGGAATAGCTAAGAGAGCTTACCTGCCGCTCACATTGGAAGGGGTCCTCGCGCAAGAAGCACTCCTGGTTTGCGGCTCAGACGTGTCTACCATGTCAGCCGAACTGTTTGAGGAGCTGAGGACCGCCGCTATCGGTGTTGACAGGCAAATACCCTTTGTGAAATACACTTATGGTGAGCAACAGGGCCTCGCAAAGACGAGAACAACCCTAATAGCCATGGTTCACATGCAGATTGGCGAGATGTCACTATACCACCCGGTATATGTGTCTGAACTTGACTCGCTCCGGGCTCCATTTGTGATTGGCCAAGATTTTATAAATCGCTTTGAAGCGATTATAAATTATGGCAATCAGACGATGTGGGCCACAGTGAGCAGTCCACTACCATTCATGGTGCCTTCCCAAGGTCAGGACACTGACTGTCTAACAGCAGGTACCGCTGAGGTCACATGGGATTCCCCAACCGAGACCACAAGCCTGGTAAGTGAACCTCCAGAAACAGATGAGATAGAGGAGACTCAACAGGTGGACCAGACTCTGGCCCAGCACGAGAACCTCCTCTGCGAGCTGACACCTTCAGCACTCACTGATCACTACCTACCACCGGTAGAAGAAGGTGTGGAGATCCTAGGGTCCCACACCGATGACGCTGTGCTGTCCTATGGGACAGGTAATTCAGCATACAGCCTAGCTTTCAGTGAAGTCTTGGTTCTAGGACATCTGAGCCCTGAAAGTGACAGTCTACAACACGCTGACAGTCACTTGGACTTCATTGTTACTGATTTTAAGGACCCCTCCTTAAACAAAAGGGGGGCAGACTCACACTTCCTACCACAGGTAGAGGACGGTGTCAAGGTCCTAGGATCCCACACCACAGACGCTGTACTGTCCTCTGGGACAGATGATTCAGCCATCAGCCTTGCTGTACTGTCCTCTGGGACAGATAATTCAGCCATCAGCCAAGCTTTCGATGAAAACTTGGTTCAAGAGCGTTTGAATCTAGAACTACTCAGAAATGACATAGTTCTTACAGACTCAAAGAGCACCTCTTCAGTCATGGAGTGGGAAGACAACGACAGTGACACGTCGCAATCTGACCTGTCAGACACATCTGCGACGGAACCGACGGTTGTGAGACACCTGAATTACGCAGAAAGAGGTAAACGTACAGAGATACGTTGGCCGAAACCCAAGAGTTTCCTGCGTACTGTCTACTCTAAGCTGCGTAAACAGCCTAAACTAAACAAAGGCATCCTAACGCGTGCCCATGGACGGACGTCCACACCCGTGTGCGTGGTCCCTCATGACCACAGGGGGGTGATGTTAGGTCATGCCCATGTCAAGGACAAAGATTTCAATAACCCCACAAACGACAAAGAGCTCGCAAACTCACAGACTTCATGGGAAAACAAGGTCGTCCAAGCACAGGATAGTAAATAAACTAAACAGTTTAAACTATTCTAGTTGCGAAAAGAAACCGTTCCAACTAGAACTTAGAAACGCTAAGCATAAAACCCACAACAAAAACTAACCTTAACAACCGTTTAAATCTGCAGGATTTAATTGACATCGGTTATAAAGCTAAGAACTGTTTTTCTTGTGTGTGACACGTTGGAATCTGACGACCAGAGTGAGTTTGTTGTAGTGAAACGTTGTTTTTAGTTGCTTAATTGCTACTTTTGTTGTTATTGAAGTTGTTATTGTTTTCTGAACACTCCCAGCCAAAAGAGGTTTTGATTGTTGATAAGTTGAAGACTTAAATGGATTTAACTATGCCAACATGCTGTTCATTTTGTTAAAGATCTCAATCTTTGATGAGTCATTGTAGATTAATACTACTTAAGGTACTATAATCTACACTGATCTCCCAATCATTTAGGTAGAACCGATTCGATCGTTTCTATTCTAGATCTATTCATTTTGATGAGTCTCGCCATAGACTTCAAAATTTATAGGGATTACCAAATCTTGCGTCGTTCGTCTAAAAGACAACAGACATTTAGACCAAACTAGATTTCATTTTTTTAGTTTAAACAAAACTAAATAATGAATGGAGGAATAGTTTGAATGAAGAGGCCTTCGTTACAGAAGCCCTCCACATTTCTATAGGTATAGATCCCTATATCTGATTTTTACAGCATTGATCCACCCCTTAATTGGTAATTGTAGCTGATCTAATCCATGATAGCTTACATACCAGGTGCATATAGGTAAGGCCTAATGTAAAATCCCAATCATAAGCCCACCTAAAACCACATAATTGCATGACACATTGAACCAGGGTGGCACCGACTGGAAGCCATCCAGCCTGCAACCTTCGATGTGGGGACCTGCTGATCCAACGTTGGTCTTCAACCTTCATCCAAGGCCCGCCTCCTCTGCTTCAATCGAGGGATCCCCTCTACATGCTGATTAAAAACCATTCTTGCTGATGAAATCAATAACCCCCATCGTTGTGGAATTACCGTTGTGGATTATAAGACTTTGTTTCCAAGGGATCACAGACTCAGTTTTCCATGGGTTAACAAACTATGTTTTCCAAAGGATTGAAGGCTTACCGCAATGGGATTACCTACGAACAGTATGGGATTTCCAAAAACATTATGGGAGTATAAGTTTGAACTTTTTTTTTTGACCTTTTTTTTCCACTTGCTGGATTACACAGAGGTCAGAGACATTCGGTGGTATCCTTTCGTGTTGGAACTCATCCCCAAGGACAGGCGATGATTTCCAAAAAGGGGGACTGTAGGGATATAGCACTCTCATGTCCGTATGGGATATGGGCCTCTCCACATCTCTCTGAAACTCTAAGTGTTACACCTTCTTGAAGCCCTCAAGGAGATAAATGGACACTTATATTGATTAACAATTATTATGAATTAATGGACACTAATTAATCAGATTGAACTTTCTCTTTAATGTGTGTTAATTCAGAATTGATCAAACAGTATACTTTTTGTCATTTCAATGATGATCTGTTACTTGCATGAGTTTGACCTTTATGCTGGTTTATTCTTCAATACAAAGTGTGCTCTGAATCTAAGACTGAGTCAGGGAAAAAGCTGCTACTTCCTTTTTGTTTTGTCTTCAAGATAGACTCAACAGGCCCGGCCATCTGGCCGACTCGGTAAACAGTTTTCCTGTCTCCGTCAAGAGACTTTCTGCCTATGAGATGAAAACCCATCTTTTATTTTGTTAAACCAGCCTGTAGCCATTAAGGAGGTGGGTCAGTCCCCACCTCCCCTATAAATGGGCACTTCCTGCATTTTTGGCTTTAGTGTTTGGAAGAGAACTACTGACAACTGGTTTCCTCCTCTGGGAAAGCTGGAACGTTCCGGTCATATGCCAATTAGACCCACGTTATCAGCTGGAGTCACGGCAAAGCCTTGCTGTGCCTCGAAACACTCATTTCTGAAAGAATTTGTTTTCTGAAGTTTTACTTTGAAAGTTCAGCCAGTGCGATTGGAGCCTGTTCCTGCCGGTGAAAGCGTGCTCCTGGCTCGTCTGATCCAGTCATACACGCACGAAGTCATCTGGACGTTCACTGGACAACACAGTCCGTTAGTGTCCACAAACTTCTCAGTCCTCACCTCGCAAGACGTCTCGTCACCAGGTAAAGAGACTTTGCTTGTATGCTGCACGTGTTGGAGTCACAGCCAGATCCGTATGGGAAGGTGCCACTCTGGTTGTTTCAAAGTAACCAACTTTAGTTTAACTTAGCTTTCATCTTCTTCCTCCTATTTCTTATTTTTCATAAGCTATTAATCTGTCAAGTAAATGTACCAACAGTTTAAGTTCCTAATTGTCTGTTTGTTTTCATTTGAATTCTTGTCAACGTAGTTATTAAATCAGAGCTAATATCGATACCAATGTTTAATGTAATTTTGTGATAGTTTCAATAAAAGGTCTATTTTCTGGTAGACCAATATAAATTGAAGTCTAAGTGTGAAGTTACATTTTGGCTAATTACAGTAAAAGCAATTTAGTATCGGAAAAAGGAAGAACTCGCGGATTGGTGGCAGTTTGTGCAGTTAAACTCTGCTCAGACCTGCACATCTACAATAATGGTGGCCCTGTAAGTGTTTAAATACCATACAGCCACATTATTTCATTACATTTGGCCGTTTACGGTCATTATTTCATTACAATTGGTGGCTCGTCCGAGTTCCTAGAACGATTATTAAGTTGTTTTGTGTAGCTTATTTTTGTTACGGTGTTGTTGGCATTAGTTTTATCCCGTTGTGGACTTATAGAATGGTTTTGGCTGGTGGGTGTCTCAGAGATTGCTGATCATGGCATTGTCTGGTGCGTTTGTCGTTAAAATTATTCCGTCTTTCACTTTTGAACGTATGTTTTGAAGCTGCGGATGAATGAGTGTTTGTTTTTGTGAGACGTTTCATTACGTGTCGCGAGGCTGCATGCATTTTTTCGTTTTGTGACCGCCGTGTCACCTCTGCTTCATTTTATTACATGTGCGATTTTCTGTTGAAAAGCTGTTTCACACATTATATTGCTGCTCCATTAAGTGCCTTTTTCTGTTACAACGTGTTGCCGAGGTTCGGGAAAAACCCACTCCGCTTTTGGACCGGATGTGTTCCGGTTCCGTGTGACGTAAAGTCCGTAGTTGTACACAGTTAGCGTGCTGCCTTCTTTGGAGGGCGTGGGAGTTAGCCTGAATGTGTTTGAGCTCATTTACAGAATTTTCTGCGGTGTAAAAATACGTTTATTTTGTGATAGTGTCCAGAACTCTATGGGTCGAGCTAAATGCTAAGAACAGGTACAGGGACAAGATGGCTGCTTAAAACGCTTTGATTGGTCCATTGTGTGTTGTGTTCAAGAACGTTGGTTTCTGTAGACTGCTGGTTGCCAGATTCATTTTTGCACACATTTCTGACAGTTTCTCTGTGTTGTTCGTTTCTATGCACGTGATATCGTCGAAGACTGGCTTAACCGCGGTGTTTTACGATATTTATAAGTGTTTTAGAACGTTGAAAAGTCCGTTCCTCGCTAGAGTTCAAAAGACTGCAAGTCCGTGAACGCACCGCTCGAACGGCACGTCACACGTGAGTGGCGTACGGTTAAGAAGACTCCATTTCCCATGAACGCTTGGGTTTTTGAACTACGGTTCTGTCTTCGCTGTGATTGGTCGATTACGCTGTAGGTGTTGACGCTAGAGGGGGGTGAGGACTCCTCACTGAGGTGCTACTCACTCCTCGTCAACTTTCACAAGCTGTCTGTCCCAGACAAGTTTCCATGCTTGTTTGTTCATTACTGTCCTTTAAAAGACTGTTTAATCGCGGTGTTTTTGAGACTTTAGTGAATGTGAGAGTCAGTTGTTCTAGGACTACCGATCGCCATGTGACCAGGTCACGTGACAACGGAAGCTACAACTGCTGTATGGGTCCGACCTTATTTCTTTTAAACGCAGTTTAAAAGGTTTCACAGTTCAACCGTTTTTGCTCACATGTTTTCATTTTTGTGAGACTGGGGTTCTGAAGTTTGTCACGTAAAACTTTAGATCTGTCTGATTAATGCTTTTGATACGTTGTTAGACGTCTGTGAATGATTGGAGCTGCAGCTTCGCTCACGGGTGATAACAGCGCCTCTATAGCGGTCAGATAGAGAAATTACAGTCGCTGTGATAAACTCATTTCCAGCGCTGTGCCCCCTGCTGGTTACTTTAGAAGACGCAGTCTTCATGTAATTTGTGCATGTTGGATGTTCCTTTTTTAAACGGGAAACATTTTGAGAATATTGTACACACAGCACCCTTTCATTTGATTTTCACATATAATCAAATGTTGATGGCAGAACAGTTACACAGAATTTAATACAGACATGTCTGCTCTTTGATAAAACTTGACATTTTTATCATCAATTCTGTGCAAAACTAGCTCTCTGTCCCTGTTTATTTTAAACTGCAAGTTTGAAATTTCACATGGGGCGTCTTTTGTCTTTATTTTCACAGAAATCAAACAAAAACAGCCGATTTTGTTTGACCTTGTCACAGGTCGACAAATTAATAAAAATCACTGATTTTTATTTCATTTCACATCTTGGATGTTTTCTGAGCAGCTCTTACACTCTGCATGTTTGCATGCTGCGAAATAAGACCCACTTTACTCGATTTTTCACAGAAAATCAGTACAAAGATGGACGTTCTAACAGGTGCATCCTTTGATAGGCACTTAGCTGCAAAGAACGTCCTTCAGGAACCAGGTGAACATCCCCTGGTGTTTTACGACAGGCTCCTCTCTGTTTACACAGGGGATAAAACTGTCACGGGGATTGAGGAAGATTACCTGGTTAAAAATCGTTTCACTTTGAATCTGATACCTTTCATAATGAAATGTGTTCGCTTCCATACTAATTGCAAAGAGAATACCATGGCAGAAATTAAACAATGTGCTGTGGAATTTTTTGACATGCTCGAACAACGGAAAAAGGCCTTAGTGGTGTGCCCAGGTCAAAAGGTCACATCCCACTCGCAGACATTAGAAGAGGTTTCCTCTCCTATGGAGTGCGAGAGTGAACATGATTTTCATGATAACAAACAACTGATTTTATCCAGCTGGAACAATGACTCTGATAGGTTCACAAAGAGTACTACTCCTCTTTCACCTCAGGTTGAAAGCCCTGAGATGAGCAATGAACCACAAAAGGCAGGTGTTCACTCTCTAGCTGAACCCAGATGGTTCGGATCGAACCAAAAGAGTTCTCTAATGAGTCTCACGGTGGGTGAAGCTCGAAGGCGGTTGCATGGGAAACGTGACCCTTTGACAAATGGTCTGTCCCGACATGTACCCCCGAGAAGCGGCCCTCCTGCCCATGCCCCTCGAACTGCACAGTTCGAGACATGCAAAGAGTCACACAAGCTCCAGATTAAGGAAACGGCGCCTCCGCGCGTTGACGTGGCTGAGGTTGTGAGTTGTTTGTCACATGATTTGAATGTTACAGTGGTTGACCTAGCTGACACATCGTGTGGCGTTGTCCTTGAGGATAACACAAACAACGTTGTTCAACCTGACGAAGCGATGCGCAACACTGCCTTTTGCAACAGCTCAGTGCACACAGTTGACAGCAACAGCGTCAACATTGACAAAGAGGCTGACAGCAAACAAATTGCTGAAAATCCGCATCCTGAAGGTCATGAGACAGACAGCCATCATGATACTGACAGTGACGACGATTACACAGACAGAGTTACACGTACACAGCAGCGTGTGGAAAAACTTGAACGGTTTCTGTGTAACTTTATAAAAAGAGGAATAGCTAAGAGAGCTTACCTGCCGCTCACATTGGAAGGGGTCCTCGCGCAAGAAGCACTCCTGGTTTGCGGCTCAGACGTGTCTACCATGTCAGCCGAACTGTTTGAGGAGCTGAGGACCGCCGCTATCGGTGTTGACAGGCAAATACCCTTTGTGAAATACACTTATGGTGAGCAACAGGGCCTCGCAAAGACGAGAACAACCCTAATAGCCATGGTTCACATGCAGATTGGCGAGATGTCACTATACCACCCGGTATATGTGTCTGAACTTGACTCGCTCCGGGCTCCATTTGTGATTGGCCAAGATTTTATAAATCGCTTTGAAGCGATTATAAATTATGGCAATCAGACGATGTGGGCCACAGTGAGCAGTCCACTACCATTCATGGTGCCTTCCCAAGGTCAGGACACTGACTGTCTAACAGCAGGTACCGCTGAGGTCACATGGGATTCCCCAACCGAGACCACAAGCCTGGTAAGTGAACCTCCAGAAACAGATGAGATAGAGGAGACTCAACAGGTGGACCAGACTCTGGCCCAGCACGAGAACCTCCTCTGCGAGCTGACACCTTCAGCACTCACTGATCACTACCTACCACCGGTAGAAGAAGGTGTGGAGATCCTAGGGTCCCACACCGATGACGCTGTGCTGTCCTATGGGACAGGTAATTCAGCATACAGCCTAGCTTTCAGTGAAGTCTTGGTTCTAGGACATCTGAGCCCTGAAAGTGACAGTCTACAACACGCTGACAGTCACTTGGACTTCATTGTTACTGATTTTAAGGACCCCTCCTTAAACAAAAGGGGGGCAGACTCACACTTCCTACCACAGGTAGAGGACGGTGTCAAGGTCCTAGGATCCCACACCACAGACGCTGTACTGTCCTCTGGGACAGATGATTCAGCCATCAGCCTTGCTGTACTGTCCTCTGGGACAGATAATTCAGCCATCAGCCAAGCTTTCGATGAAAACTTGGTTCAAGAGCGTTTGAATCTAGAACTACTCAGAAATGACATAGTTCTTACAGACTCAAAGAGCACCTCTTCAGTCATGGAGTGGGAAGACAACGACAGTGACACGTCGCAATCTGACCTGTCAGACACATCTGCGACGGAACCGACGGTTGTGAGACACCTGAATTACGCAGAAAGAGGTAAACGTACAGAGATACGTTGGCCGAAACCCAAGAGTTTCCTGCGTACTGTCTACTCTAAGCTGCGTAAACAGCCTAAACTAAACAAAGGCATCCTAACGCGTGCCCATGGACGGACGTCCACACCCGTGTGCGTGGTCCCTCATGACCACAGGGGGGTGATGTTAGGTCATGCCCATGTCAAGGACAAAGATTTCAATAACCCCACAAACGACAAAGATCTCGCAAACTCACAGACTTCATGGGAAAACAAGGTCGTCCAAGCACAGGATAGTAAATAAACTAAACAGTTTAAACTATTCTAGTTGCGAAAAGAAACCGTTCCAACTAGAACTTAGAAACGCTAAGCATAAAACCCACAACAAAAAACTAACCTTAACAACCGTTTAAATCTGCAGGATTTAATTGACATCGGTTATAAAGCTAAGAACTGTTTTTCTTGTGTGTGACACGTTGGAATCTGACGACCAGAGTGAGTTTGACGTAGTGAAACGTTGTTTTTAGTTGCTTAATTGCTACTTTTGTTGTTATTGAAGTTGTTATTGTTTTCTGAACACTCCCAGCCAAAAGAGGTTTTGATGTTGAAGACTTAAGGTACTATAATCTACACTGATCTCCCAATCATTTAGGTAGAACCGATTCGATCGTTTCTATTCTAGATCTATTCATTTTGATGAGTCTCGCCATAGACTTCAAAATTTATAGGGATTACCAAATCTTGCGTCGTTCGTCTAAAAGACAACAGACATTTAGACCAAACATTAGATTTCATTTTTTTAGTTTAAACAAAACTAAATAATGAATGGAGGAATAGTTTGAAAGAAGAGGCCTTCGTTACAGAAGCCCTCCACATTTCTATAGGTATAGATCCCTATATCTGATTTTTACAGCATTGATCCACCCCTTAATTGGTAATTGTAGCTGATCTAATCCATGATAGCTTACATACCAGGTGCATATAGGTAAGGCCTAATGTAAAATCCCAATCATAAGCCCACCTAAAACCACATAATTGCATGACACATTGAACCAGGGTGGCACCGACTGGAAGCCATCCAGCCTGCAACCTTCGATGTGGGGACCTGCTGATCCAACGTTGGTCTTCAACCTTCATCCAAGGCCGCCTCCTCTGCTTCAATCGAGGGATCCCCTCTACATGCTGATTAAAAACCATTCTTGCTGATGAAATCACTAACCCCCATCGTTGTGGAAGTACCGTTGTGGATTATAAGACTTTGTTTCCAAGGGATCACAGACTCAGTTTTCCA
>JBBPBX010079154.1:4129-16452 GCA_038048925.1 Garcialebias charrua
AAACACTAAAACATTTAATAAACATAAGCATAAAATAGTAAAATAGTAAAAAAGTGTAACACTGTCCTGAGTTTTTTCATAATAGTATAAAAGTATGAAAATTTACACCAACACTGAAACACCAAACACCCCTAAAACACCAAACACCCAATGAACATAAGCATAAAATGAAATAATAAAAGTGTAATACTGTCCTGAGTTTTTGCATAGTAGTATAAAAAGTATAAAACGTATATCTATAAAATAAACTGAAGTTTCTAGCGTTGACATTTGCAAAGAGTCATCAACATCTCCAAAAGTTTGGTCTGTGTTGTAAAAAGCTGCACTTTGAACCTGCAGAAGGAATGTTGTTGTTGGAATATGGGGAGATGTTTTGTTTTGGCTACTGGGGGGATGTTTTGAGCACACAAAAGACTTCAGCCCCAGGGGGTCACACAAACCTAATGGAATGCAAATTCCTCAATCTGTCATTTTACAGTCTCCCATGGGAGCTATATGTAAAATATGTACAAGTACATATGTTTGGTATTCCTAGTGTTAATCATGTCCAAACGTTGCTTCGTGAACCTCTGCTGATTTCTGCTGGATTTTCTGTTGTTGGACAACTGCTCCATGGTTTTATAATATTTTTAAAAGGTTTTATTATCATATAATCACAGAACTTTGCAGCGCTCCGAGCGGACATGTAGAGGAGGCGGAGCATTCCATTCCAGACATTCCAGAGCTGCGCTGACAGAAAGAGGAAATCACGAGCGAATTAATCATGTCCAAACGTTGCTTCGTGAACCTCTGCTGTTTTCTGCTGGATTTTCTGTTGTTGGACAACTGCTCCATGGTTTTATAATATTTTTAAAAGGTTTTTATAACATATAATCACAGAACTTTGCAGCGCTCCAGCAGACACACAGCAGGGGGCGGATCCCAAGTTCAACAGAGAACAGACTGTGGCTCCCCCTCTGAGCCATATATAGCTCTGAGGGGAGGGAGCAGATTGCTTTTCTGCGCTGAAAATATTTCTAAGTCCCAGAGTGTTCAAAAACTGCACACCCCACATTTAATGAAAAGTGTGTTATAAATTGAATTCATTATTATTAGTAGTAGTAGTTCTTTGTCATTCTTGTTATGTCTTAATTGTTTTTAAATTTTTAACTGGCTGTTTTTTTTTATTTTTATTGTTTGTTTTTTATTTCTGTATTGTTCAACACTTTGTGTCAGAGCTTGGTCCGCATTGCCGGCAGTAAGTCAGGCTCGTTTCCGGTGAGAGTTGGACTCCGCCAAGGTTGCCCTTTGTCACCGATTCTGTTCATAACTTTTATGGACAGAATTTCTAGGCGCAGCCAAGGTGTTGAGAGGATCCGTTTTGGTGGCCTTAGAATCGCTTCTCTGTTTTTTGCAGATGATGTGGTCCTATTGGCTTCATCAGATCGTGATCTACAGCTTTCACTGGAGCGGTTTGCAGCCGAGTGTGATGCGGCCGGGATGAGGATCAGTTCCTCCAAATCCGAGGCCATGGTCTTGAGCCGGAAAAGGGTAGCATGCCCTCTCCGGGTCGGGGAGGAGGTCCTGCCCCAAGTGGAGGAGTTTAAGTATCTCGGGTCTTGTTCACGAATGAGGGAAAACTGGAGCGTGAGATCGATAGGCGGTCTGTCGTGGTGAAGAGAGAGCTGAGTCAAAAGGCAAAGCTCTCAATTTACCGATCGATCTACGTTCCCACCCTCTGGACTCTCCCTTAGAGATAGGGTGAGAAGCTCAGTCATCCGGGAGGGACTCGGAGTAGAGCCGCTGCTTCTCCACATCGAGAGGAGCCAGTTGAGGTGGCTCGGGCATCTGGTTAGGATGCCTCCTGGACGCCTCCCTGGTGAGGTGTTCCGGGCATGTCCCACTGGGAGGAGGCCCAGAGGAAGACCCAGGACACGCTGGAGGGACTATGTTTCTCGGCTGGCCTGGGAACGCCTTGGGATTCCCCCAGAGGAGCTGCTCCAAGTGGCTGGGGAGAGGGAAGTCTGGGCCTCCCTACTTAGGCTGCTACTCCCGCGACCTGACCCCGGATAAGCGGAAGAAGATGATGGATGGATGGATGGATCAGCACTTTGTGCACCCTCTGGCTGCTGAAAAGGGCTCTATAAATAAAGTTTGATTGATTGATTGATTGATTATTTTCTTTTTTTAAATTGCACTTTACAACATCACACATCAACAGCACATCTAGGGGTGGGGGAGGCCATAAAAAAACAAAAAAAAAACCAACAACAAGTGAGACCTGATTTGTTAACAAATAGTGATGACAACAATGTATAACGACAACAATAGACAGTCATAAAATAGGCATACAGATGTAATATTTTGTGTGTGTGTGTTTCTTAAGGAGAGTTTACCACTCTGTGCATGTCAGTACTTCTATTCAGAATAAAAGCCTGCTGCATGTAAACGTGTAAAGTGATAGGATTGTTTATGACCATGTACACAATACATTTGGATTATTTAATCTGAATAATTTTATGTCTATAGAATGTAATCCAAAAAAGCTAAGTCTGGTCCTCTGGACATTCAAAAAACAAAACAAAACAAAGCAAAAAAAAAAAACTGTAGAAACGTTTCGTCTTTCGTCCGAAAGACTTCCTCAGTCTGAGAAGCTGTGATTCTCAGACTGAGGAAGTCTTTCGGACGAAAGACGAAACGTTTCTACAGTTTTTTTTTTTGCTTTGTTTTGTTTTGTTTTTTGAATGTCCAGAGGACCAGACTTAGCTTTTTTGGATTTTTCTACCTGGATTATTGAGCATGCATCAGGGTATAGAATGTAATGTGTTTGTTCTCTGGCTCCTCTTTACTTTCATTAGTTTTCTTGTTTCTGTTGCAGAGCTGTGCTTTCTTAACCATGTTGTTACTTCCTAGGCTCAAAACGATTAACAGAATTTAAATAAATAAATAAATAAAATCAAATAATTGAATAAATCATGAAATAAATAAAAACTACGGTATGTCTCTCAGTTGGCCTGGGAATGCCTTGTGTTTCCATTAGAAGTGCTGGAAGAGATGAGGGAGAGTGACGTCTGGGTGGGCCTCCCTGCTCCAGCTACTGCACCCTCAACCTGACTTAGAAACAAGTTGAAGATGATGGATGCATGGATGGATGGATGAATGCATGGATGGATGGATGGATGGATGGATGGATGGATGGTGGATGGATGGATGAACGAAATAAATATTTATATAATGAAATTAATAATTTGTGTATTTAATAATTTAATTGTATATATAATGGTGTATTTAATGGTTTATTAAATGAATCAATTCTGTATTTAATAATTAAATGATACATTTCATTATTGTGTATTTATTTAGTTCATTTTGTCACATTCTGTTCTCCATTCACCATAGCGGTCAATACCAATCATTTCAGTTTCTTGATTTGCTGTAGCCCCTCCACCCAGTTTCTGAAATGGCTGCCATCTCACACACATCCTGAGATTTGACGTCCCCACCGCATCCATGCCCATCCCCCACTCCTCAACACTCCCTTTCATTCAACCTTTATTTATACAGGCTAGCCTCGTTGAGTCACGGGGACTCATTTACAAGAGGGACCTGTCTCACTCACACCAAACAACCATCCACTCTCACACTCACACCTAGGGTCAATTTAGAGTCACCAATCAGCCTAACAAGCATGTTTTTTTGGTCTGTGGGAGGAAACCGGAGTACCCGGAGGAAACCCACGCATGCACGGGGAGAACATGCAAACTCCACCCAGAAAGGCCCCGGACCGGGATTTGAACCGGCAACCTTCTCGCTGAGAGGCAGCAGCTCTACCAGTTGTGCCACCGTGCTGCCCATGACGCTGAAACTCTCAAACCCTGCAGATTTAGCTGGTGTGAAACTAACAAAATGTCCATTGAAAACAATAAATTTGTCTCCTGAAGCATTAATGTGGGAGATTACAGAATTTTATTAATTAATTTCACAGTTTTATTACATAATTGATGCTCTGTAAACTTGAGAATGGTGAGTTAAGGTGTCTTCAGCTGTTCACACAGGGTTGAGCCGTCAGTCTCAGCTGGCTGGTTTTTGCATAGATATAATAAACACTAGATAAGACAGCCCCGCTGTTGGCCAATGGAGACCGACATCGTCAGACGGCGGCCATCTTGGGACAGACAGAACGCCCACTCTTAACATGAATGTGAATGGTGCATTCACTATTAAAATAACCATAACTTGCTTAATTTCCATCCGATTTTAAAACGGTTTGGTTTGTTATAAATGTGAGAGATGTTGTTATAATATGGTATACTTAAGATGGACGTTCACATGAAAATAACGTTATGTAGACACTGTATTGCACTAGCAGTATACACAATAAGATTATATTTACATCTATTTCTAAATACATGTTTATTTCCAGCGAAATTAACTGACATATGTTACAATGCTAATAAATATTTAATACTATTTCATCATAAATAGTATTATTATTGGTGATATGAAATTAATTTATGCCAATTTTTTTCCCTACACATTTAAATATTATGTAATATTAAATACATTATTACACCAACCTTGGTCAATATGTGTAGTTTATTCTTTTTAGATACATGAAAAGATTTAATAATTGAGAAATATAAATAAACAAACAAATAAACAAAAATAAACATCTGATAGTGTGACATCTGATAGTGTGACAAGACTCTCACTCCCTCGGTGCAACAGTAACTATTTAAACATTAAAACACTGAAACATATAATAATAGACATAAGCATAAAATAGTAAAACTTTAACACTGTCCTGAGTTTTTGCATAGTGGTATAAGAGTATGAAAATTTACACCAACTCTAAAAACTAAAGCACTAAACATTTAATGAACATAATACTGTTCTGAGTTTTTGCATACTAGTACAAAAAGTAAAAAAGTATAAAAAGTATAACTATAAAATAAACTAAAGGTTCTAGCATTGACATTTGCAAAGTGGCAAAGCAGCATATCAGTTAATGTACACAGTATATGCATGAGGTAGTAGTTCATGTTGTTATAGAATGGCATATGCAGTAAGGCACATTGGGCATCCTTAAATATCTGGCGATGATGAAGCTCTTCTAATGCATGCTCTACCAACACTTTCTGTGTCTCTGGTGTTAGGGACTTGGTCAGATAATATGCAATCGGAGCTTTCCAATAACCTTGAAGCCCAACCACCATGAACACCAGAGCCTCAGAGGCAATGTCAGCTTCATTTATCCGATCTCCCATGTCCACAAATCCAGACATTGTTTGTGTCTGAGGATCATATTGAACATGCTTTTTGATGGCCATGGCATCCAGCATCAAAGAGACACATCCGTATTTGGCCTCATCTGCTTTGCGACGTTGCTCCAGCATGTCCAACATCATTTTATTTAGACCAGGTTTGGCATCAACAGAGCTCAGCCACCTTAGTAAAATAAAAAAGTAAAAATTTAACCATACAATCATTTAAACACTAAGCATCCCTACTGAAAACACTTGGCATCCCAAAAATAGATGCCATTGCACTAAAAAGTTAAAAATGTAAGCCTTTTTCAGCAAGTTCTACAATTCATGGTAACACAATATGTAGCGCTTAAGTTTCTCCAAGTGATTTAGTTTACAGTCAAACATAATGAAGAATACCTTTGCAATGATCTCGGATGTGGGAGGCAAATATGCAGAGTGTCTCTCAGATAGTGATATGCCTTTGGCCCATGCAAATGGAGCGTAAGGGCAAACTCTCTCTGGGCCTTGGTGTACTTGCTGCCCTGCCTCGACAACAGTTGAACTGGAAGATCTGAAAAACAGTTAAGAGTGATTTAGTGGGTGTCATTTCACCAAAGAACATAAAATACCCTATATACTATGTATTCAATGTAATATTTTTAATTTACCCGAGTAGCATTCAAGCTTGTCTTTTAGCTCTTCATTGATGAGATTTTTCTCCTTCAGTTCCTCTAGAAGAGACAGCATGCTTTTCTTGGCCCTCCTTTCTCTTGCCAAGGCATTCGATTTCTCCCTCTGCAATTTCCTCACTCTAGCTGAGGCTTCATTAAGTTTGGCATATATAGCCTTGGGGCAAGGAGGCAGTGAATACGGGTGGTCAGTGGCCTGCCGCTTGCAGCACTTTCGCCTCTTTGCAGTGGCTTCCAGTTGCTTTGCAAAAATATACAAATATATAAATAATATTAATGTGGAATTTAACAGTTTAAAAAAAAATAATTATTCACTTATCAATTGTGTGAATCAATTAATACTCACAACATCAGACTGAGCTTTATCCTGAGACAGGTCCATTGCCAGGTTGTCTTCTATTCTTCTAGAGGTGTTTGAGCCTCTTGTTTTTACAAGCTAAAATAAACAAAAGTAGAGTGTCTAAAATGTGCTATGTAAAGAACAACACATTGTTTATTGCTAAATTTGCAGAAAGAAATACTAAACTGTGACATTTAACCACATATTTATATATACAGTAGTTTATAGACATATCAATCTTATACATCTTGAAATCTTGTAGGTCGATGATACATACCTTTTGAAGATGCGATGGAAAATTGAAAAGTGTTGGAACAACACTATCTTTTAATCTAACAGTCTGCCCTGTCCGATCGAAGTCCTCAGAACTGAAGTGATCACTGCAGAGCAGTGTCCTGTCCAGGGCAACAAAACCCTCTCTTCTCAGGGCAACTTCCCACTGCCGCCTCCTCTCTCTGGTTTTGGGAAACCTTAAAAACATGAAGAAGATGGTCATTATTTTCCACACTTCCTTTCTTTACCTTTGAATTATAGTAATGACAATTATACACATATATCATACTTTTGGTGTGCTTGCATTTACTTTTGGTACAATAAAACAGCTATTAAAAATTGTGTCCAAAAGAAACACTAAATCATACATCATAATTTATATAAAGATACTTTTACAAGCCGTATACCATACCATACCATTTTATTTATAGAGCACTTAAAACAACAACAAGGTCAACCAAAGTGCTGTAAATATATATTATGTCATTATTATGTAAATATATATTATGTATAATATTATGTCAATAATATTATCTCACATTTTGGTGTGTAGCATGACCAATAATGTGCACTGATCCAAAATATAACTATGATTATTCTAATTAAAGTAATAATACTGTCACAGAGTCTTACTTGTGAAATGTGATCCCAAGGTTTCTTGTTTTGATGTTACGCCTATTGGAGCATCCATAGGCTGCACAAAAGTCAGGCATCTTGTCAAAGAGTATTTCTGTAAAACACAAAGCAGTAATTAGTGTTGAACATACCAAACCGCTTGGAAATCATGTGCAGCTTTAGTTCAGTTAAAAACAAAGAGCTCCTAGTGATCTAAGAATGCTGGGGAAATATTTGGAATACTGTACTAGCTAGCCCTTAATCAAAGGCTCTTGTTAATAGTNCTTCTGTCTCATGTTGCCACTCTGTAAACGCAAATTATTACGTCTATTGGAGCATCCATAGGCTGCACAAAAGTCAGGCATCTTGTCAAAGAGTATTTCTGTAAAACACAAAGCAGTAATTAGTGTTGAACATACCAAACCGCTTGGAAATCATGTGCAGCTTTAGTTCAGTTAAAAACAAAGAGCTCCTAGTGATCTAAGAATGCTGGGGAAATATTTGGAATACTGTACTAGCTAGCCCTTAATCAAAGGCTCTTGTTAATAGTATGCTAATAAATACAATCATGATCAAGATAGTCATTTACAGTAGTTTGTAATAAAATAGTTATTGGTGTAATAAAAACAGATTCTAGATTCTCGATGAGTGTGACACCCAAAACATGAATAAAACGTTTTAAAAAAGACAAAAGTGCTGTCTGACTACCAAAGAAATCATAGCCACGTTAATAACGTTTTTAAAAAGATAAACCGTTTGTAAATCCGTCAAGATTACAGCGAGTTAAGAGTATTTTTGTTTGTGTAAACCCCTCACCTCCATTCAGTTTCAACAGCTGCAGCTAATGTTGCTGTCTGTCGCAAGATGGCTGCCACGTGACGACGCCGGAGACTCCGCCTCAGCTTATCTAGTGTTTATTATATCTATGCGTTAAACAGTCAACACAGGTCACTCGGAGCAGCCATGTTCTCTGTTTGGAAGTTCTACTATTTTAAAATGAGCAAAAGATCGCATTTTGTGTAAAGTCGTGGTAGAGCCACAACAAAAACCTTTAAGACAACAACTCTTGTTTGCCATTTAAGAAATCACCACGCAGCCAAGTATGCAACGTTTGAAGCGAGCAACCAAGCTAAGCTAATGCTAAGTTAAAGCTAGCGCTATCAAAGAGCCAGTCGATGGTTTTCATTGCCGCTGTTAACTTTTATGAACAACGAAAAGAGCAAAGCTACCACGAGGAAAGTGATGGAGTTCATGGCATTAGATGACCAGCCCTTTTCTGTCGTTGAGGACAAAGGTTTTAGAAGCTTAATGCAGCACGTGAGCCCACGATATTATATGCCGAGGTGGAGATATTTTTCTGATGTTGCATTACCGGAGATGTTCGGACAAGTTTTGAGAGACACCCGCAGCCTGCTAGCCTGGTTAAAACCAGACCCTTGTCCTTCACTTCGCTTCAGACTAGGGTCTGGACTTTTTCCATTGACAAACGATTCTTGCTGGGGGCGTGGCCTCTGCTGATGGCTGCTCCCCCGTGGTCTGCTGAACTTTACTTCAGCTCCGCCTCCTGCTGAATTTTCTCTCGCTGCCTTTGGATATTCTGTGTTTATGCTAATAAAACGTCCTAATAAAATAAAATAAAACCACGGAGCGCTAGTCCAACACATCAGAAGACCAGGAAATCTGATGGGACTCGGGCAGCAACGTAAAACTTGATTTTAATTCTCTCGTGACAACCTGAGGCATTTCATTTCACTCAGCGGAGGGAGAGGAGGAAGAGGAGGGAGCGATGATCACTTACTTTTGGCAAAAAAAAGAAAAGAAAACTCCAGATAAGGGATTAAGAAGGGGAAATTAATAAATTTGTGTCACATATAAAACAGTCCTGCATCGCTTTGAATGAGAACATGCGGCTGCTTGTTGGCTGCGCACTCCCCCGTGGTCTTCTGAACTTGACTTCAGCTCCGCCTCCTGCTGAATTTTCTCTCGCTGCCTTTGGATATGATATGTTAATAAAACGTCCTAATAAAATAAAATAAAACCATGGAGCGCTGGTCCAACACACCAGAAGACCAGGAAATCTGATGGGACTCGGGCAGCAACGTAAAACCTGACTTTAATTCTCTCGTGACAACCTGAGGCATTTCCTTGTTCATTTCACTCAGCGGAGGGAGAGGAGGAGAAGGAGGAGGGAGGAGGGAGCGATTACTTGACTTTTGGGGAAAAAAACAAAAGAAAACTCCAGATAAGGGATTAAGAAGGGGAAATTAATAAATTTGTGTCACATATAAAACAGTCCTGCATCGCTTTGCATCGCTTTGAATGAGAACATGCGGCTGCTCGCTGGCTGCGCTGGGACAGGTGGGGGCGTGGGTTAGGGGCCAAAAACTCCGCCCCTTCTGTTCTCTGATTGGTCCGGTCAAAAATCTACCGGAGAAATCGTTGTCTATGGGAGAAATCCCAGACTGTGCAGTGAAGGGAAATGAGAATTGAGCGGAGCTGTGCAGGAAGGCGAGGGCCAGGCTAGCAGCCTGCTAAAAGCTAATCCAAATACTCTCAGCTTTACAACAGACATCTGGACTTCTGATATAAGTTTAATGTCCATGTTAAGTTTTACTGCACAGTGGATTGACGAACAATTCGAACATAATCAAGTACTCTTAAACTGTAATCTCAGCCATCACTGCACTCAAACAGATTTTGGAGAGGCAAGCAAGCACAGACCGTGGTGTGGGTAAAACCAAAGCTACATTGCTGGAGGCTGTTGTGAGAAGATGCTGCATGAGCTTCTGTACAGCTTGGCCACTATTCTGGATCCAAGGTAAGTAACTGTGAATATTCTATTTTAGTCACAATTACTTTTAGCCTACTACTATATTTCAAGAAACATTTCAATTAAATTTAAAATAAACATTTCTTTATTGAAAATTTCAATCAAGAAATGTTTATTTTAAATTTAATTTAACTGTTTTTAAATTGCATGTAAATAAAGAAATGCATTTCAAATGCATTTCTTTATTTACATGCAATTAAAAAAAACTTTTACTGTGTACAAAACACAATGATTGACCCATATTTCTTTGTTTATGCAAAACAAGGTACAAGAATCGCTACTTCTCAGCAGAGGGTTGGACCAGATGCACACCTGCTGCAGGAACATTCTCTGAAGTGGGACCTCCCGACATCGATGAATCTGCAGCAAAAAGGTGTAGTCTACTGTTTGCAGTTCAAGATGAAATCAAAGGAGAACATTGAAAAGGAGCAGAAGCTGGCCAGCCCTTCAGCTATGCAGGTACAGAACTACCTATCAGAGGTTCCTGTCGAAAGGAGCCAAGACCCATTGGTCTACTGGAGGATCAATGAAAATTGTTTCCCTCATCTTGCTCTACTTGCCCGAACCTACCTCTCTGCCCCATGCACAAGCATTGAAAGCGAGCACCTGTTTAGTTGGCTGGACATGTAGTAGATGAGAAAAGAAGTCACCTGTCTGGTGACAAAGCAGAAATGATTTTGTTCATCAAGAAAAAACAGCCACTAAGGAAAAAATGACTGGAATAATGCCTCTTTTCCACCGCTCGGCTCGGCTCGGGTTGGATCGGCTCAGGTCGGCTCAGTTCGGGTCGGGTCACATCTATGTTCTGTTTCCACAGCTTTTTTGTACCCCTTCTGTGGGCGGGGTCCAGAATCCTACTCGTCTTACCACATGGTGGCAGTAGTGTTCCTCAAGCTATTTACTACAGTACTAGCCACCACTAGAAGAAGAACACAATAAAGACTTTGTATCACATATTATCAATTCTATCAAAAACCACAAAGCTGATATTTTTCAAAAAAATCTAGTGTGATCACAACATGTTCATATACGAAATGTATCCTGTTGGAGTTATTTGAAATAAAATTCAATGTTTTATAGACATAAATGTGTCAACCTACGTCCATTATTTTCTACTTTGTATCACATATTATCAATTCTATCAAAAACCACAAAGCTGATATTTTTCAAAAAAATCTAGTGTGATCACAACATGTTCATATACGAAATGTATCCTGTTGGAGTTATTTGAAATAAAATTCAATGTTTTATAGACATAAATGTGTCAACCTACGTCCATTATTTTCTACTTTGTTTCACATATTATCAATTCTATCAAAAACCACAAAGCTGATATTTTTCAAAAAAATCTAGTGTGATCACAACATGTTCATATACGAAATGTATCCTGTTGGAGTTATTTGAAATAAAATTCGAATTTTTATAATTTATTTTCGTTGTGCAAACACAGGTTTTGGAAAAAGTCAAAGCGAAACTACTTTAAATGCAGCACATTTGACCATACGTGACAATATTAAAGCGTGGTTAAGCTCAGGAGCCCTCGTACTATTAAAGTCAGCTATGAAATATATTTTATATCTGTTCATTGAGCTACATTTAAAGACATAAAGCCGCCCGCGCGCCGCGTGTTGCTCGTGGCGAACCTATTTTTTTAAAATCCTGCAGTTTTGAGCAGTACGTGATTTTATTAAGGACACGTTCAGCTGAAGACCCATCTTTGCTATAAATTTAAAAAATAATAATTGTTTTTACCGTGTTTATCATGTAAAAGTCCTGCAGTGATCGCGTCCCTCGCTTCCGTAAAAACAGCTCGAGTCTCCTCCTTCCTACTTCCGGTGCGGGTGAGCTCGCTTCAGTACCCCTCTGAAACCAGCCCGATAATCTCAGGAAATCTCGCGCGGCTCCGCTCGGAATAGCCGGTGGGAAAGGATGAAAGGGGGTCTCTGCGACGCACATATGACGTAACATCCGACCCGAGCCGACCGGTGGAAAAGGGGCATTAGTCAGGTAAATCTTTTGAACCTCATGGGCTCATTTACGAAAGCGACCTGCTAAAACTAAAGAACAATGAACAGCAATGGTAGAATTTCCTTAAACAATAAACAAACAAACAAACAATAAACAATAGAAAACAAAAGAGAGGAAAAAAAAAAAAAAATTTTTTTTTTTAACAAAGTATCAAAAAACTAGCAAAACATTATAAGGTAAACGTATAGAATCAAAGACAGGAACAAATCTGCATTGGTTTTTGCCAGGATTCCAACAGATTCTGAAAACCATTTAGAGAAGTCAAGTTTGAGAGCTTCAGATCTTTTTGTAAGATATTCCAGGAAGCTGGAGCGGAATAG
>JBBPBX010079155.1:0-11673 GCA_038048925.1 Garcialebias charrua
GCGCTGATCAGGAGGCGCCCTGATCAGGAGGCGCGCTGATCAGGAGGCGCGCTGATCAGGAGGCGCGCTGATCAGGAGGCGCGCTGATCAGGAGGCGCCCTGATCAGGAGGCGCGCTGATCAGGAGGCGCGCTGATCAGGAGGCGCGCTGATCAGGAGGCGCCCTGATCAGGAGGCGCGCTGATCAGGAGGCGCGCTGATCAGGAGGCGCCCTGATCAGGAGGCGCGCTGATCAGGAGGCGCCCTGATCAGGAGGCGCGCTGATCAGGAGGCGCGCTGATCAGGAGGCGCCCTGATCAGGAGGCGCGCTGATCAGGAGGCGCGCTGATCAGGAGGCGCGCTGATCAGGAGGCGCGCTGATCAGGAGGCGCCCTGATCAGGAGGCGCCCTGATCAGGAGGCGCGCTGATCAGGAGGCGCGCTGATCAGGAGGCGCGCTGATCAGGAGGCGCGCTGATCAGGAGGCGCGCTGATCAGGAGGCGCGCTGATCAGGAGGCGCGCTGATCAGGAGGCGCGCTGATCAGGAGGCGCCCTGATCAGGAGGCGCGCTGATCAGGAGGCGCGCTGATCAGGAGGCGCGCTGATCAGGAGGCGCGCTGATCAGGAGGCGCCCTGATCAGGAGGCGCGCTGATCAGGAGGCGCCCTGATCAGGAGGCGCGCTGATCAGGAGGCGCGCTGATCAGGAGGCGCGCTGATCAGGAGGCGCGCTGATCAGGAGGCGCCCTGATCAGGAGGCGCGCTGATCAGGAGGCGCGCTGATCAGGAGGCGCGCTGATCAGGAGGCGCGCTGATCAGGAGGCGCCCTGATCAGGAGGCGCGCTGATCAGGAGGCGCCCTGATCAGGAGGCGCGCTGATCAGGAGGCGCCCTGATCAGGAGGCGCGCTGATCAGGAGGCGCCCTGATCAGGAGGCGCTGATCAGGAGGCGCCCTGATCAGGAGGCGCGCTGATCAGGAGGCGCCCTGATCAGGAGGCGCCCTGATCAGGAGGCGCGCTGACCAGGAGGTGCGCGCATCATTTGTGCTGCAAAACATGTTGGCATCTTGCAGCGTGGCATTTATTGTCCACCATCTCCTGACCACCTCCTGTCCGTGCTGCGGCGAGACGTTTGTTTGAAGCCATTTTCAGATCAAACCATTTATTCTTGATTTCTGATACTGTACGACCCACGGGACACACAACATATGCACTACAATATTAATATGAAGTTAACTGTAGTTTCGAGACAATTTAAAATGCTTCTGTTGAAAAACACATCCGACACTTGCGGGGGGGGGGGGGTAGCGGTGCGCCACGGCTCTTCTGAATAAGTGAAACTATAATGTAACACAGTACACTAAAATTAAAGATATTTGACCATCCGACACTTGCGGGGGGGTGGGGGGGTAGCCACAGCGCGACTGAGAGCAGATCTCCGAACGCGTGAAGTTCCTCCTTTTACTTCTTGAGTTTGAATGAATGGACACTTCCTGCTGTCAGAAGGCAGGAAACGTGGCCTTATATGGTGTTTTGAGGGGTGGAAATTATGTAAATTACATTCCCGCGAGCACGCGCAGGTGAGTAGAACAGGTGGGATCCATCAACTTTAAGCAGCCCGTTTACACGCTTTTCCTGTGGATAGAAGACTTTGTTGGATCTGACGTGGCATGTTCGTACGAACGCTTCGTACGAACAAAAGTAGGAGACATTTAGGCTGTAGCTTGGTCCATGTTAAATAGACATTATCTGGAAAAGGTGTTGATTTGTCTCTTATTCTGAATATTTCACTAATTAAACATATGTAGACTTTTTTTGTCTTAGTTGTTAGCTCTTGGCGATGTCAGTATTAACTATACAACTGCTGAGCAGATTTAATTTGATGACATTATTGATTACTTTGCATTAAGGAAGGCAAGAAGGGTCAATATTTAGGTGGCAGTTGTCATGCAGTTTAATCTGCATTTCTTGTTTGAAAAGTAACAGTGTAGATTCACTTATTGAAAGAAGTGTTAGACTTTACATGGCAGTTGTGCAATTTAATTTGTGTTTCTTGAAGTGTAACAGTGTTAACTGTCTTATTCAGTAAAGGTTCAGACCCTCCTTGACAGTTCAGAGAAATTTGTGTCTTGATCAAAGTGCAGTTGACAGATTTTCCTTAAGTGTTCTTCAATTGGTCCAATTTAGAAATGCCATATTTTAATTGTACAGTATTTGTTTTCTACAGTATTTATTTTTTTCTGCATGTGTATTGTATAGTTTTAAATTCAAGGCATATTATGCGTCTTACTCTGTGTGTTTATATTGCAGTAGTATTCTCATTTCCTCTATTTCAAGGTTTTAGAATAAAATATTCGAAGAAACTTTGGGTGTCTGTGATGGTACATAGTAAATTATATAGCACAATGAAGCATGTCCACACACCCAGGGGTGTGGTGGTGGGGATTTGGATGATGCTGGCTGGAGTGGGGCTAGAGGTGTTGTTCGCCCACGGCACCAAACATGCTAAGACCACCCCTGATTTCTGGGAGCTCCTATACACTGCCTGACCAAAAAAAGTTGCCACCTGGATTTAACTAAGCAAATTGGTAGGAGCCTCCTATTGGATAATTACTGCATGGGTGATTATCTTTCAGCGGCCCTGATGCATGCTCAATAATCCAGGTAGAAAAATCTAAAAAAGCTAAATCTGGTCCTCTGGACATTCAAAAAACAAAACAAAACAAAGCAAAAAATAAATAAAAAAAGGCAAGTCCAGAGGACCAGACTTAGCTTTTTTAGATCTTTCAGCTGGCAACAAGTTATTTAACCCCAACTGGTGCAGTGAGTTGCTTCTCGTTACGACCATGTGGAAAGACACATCGCGTGGTCATGGAAAAGATGTCAGTCTGTTTGAGAAGGGTCAAATCATTGGCATCAAGCAGAGAAAACATCTAAGGAGATTGTAGAAACTACTAAAATTGGGTTAACTGTCCAATGCATTATTAAAAACTTGAAGGATAGTGGGGACCCATTGTCTTAGAGGAAGAAATGTGGTCAGAAAAAAATCGTCAATGATCGTGATCGGCGATCACTTAAACGTTTGGTGAACTCAAATGTGAAAAAAAAACAGTAGCACTCAGGGCTATGTTTAATATTGAAAGTAAGAGCATTTCCACACGCACAATGTGAAGGAACCCAAGGGATTGGGACTGAACAGCTGTGTAGCCTTAAGAAAATCACTAATCAGTGAGGCTAACCAGAAAAAGGGCTTCAATTTGCTAGGAAGCATAAAGATTGGACTCGGGAGCAATGGAAGAAAGTCATGTGGTCTGATGAGTCCAGATTTGCCCTGTTCCAGAGTGATGGGTAAGAAGAGAGGCAGGTGAAGTGATGCACCCATCATGCCTAGTGCCTAGTCATCAGTGCAAGATTCTTGCTGAAAAATTAATTCAACACTGGATGGAAATAGATCCTGTGACATTGCAGAAGCTTATGGAAACAATGCCACAGCGAATGCATGCTGTAATCAAAGCTAAAGGTGGTCCAACAAAATATTAGTGTGAACTTTATTTTTTGGTGGCGACTTTTTTTTGGCCATGCAGTGTATTTGGAAGATAAACTTCAAAAGAGCTGTAATGTAGGCTGAGCATGTTAAGTAAATCACAAAAAATGTGAGACTTAATTTGTTTTAATTAATCCATCTTTAACACATTTGCCATGTTTGTTCAGGTCTGTGCTCGTTCTGGTCAACAGAGCCTTCTGAACACTCTAATGTAGACTATTGCATTAAGAAGAATGGCTTCTACTTGATATTCTCATGCATGATATGCATGATGTAAATGAGTCCTCGAGGCTCAATGGGATTAACCTGTCTAAATAAAGGTTGAATGAATGAATATACCACTGTACTTTTATTTGAGTGGATTTAAACTTATTAGTTAGCCAGATAAGGATCAGTTCCTCCAAATCCGAGGCCATGGTCTTGGGCCGGAAAAGGGTAGAGAGCCTTCTCCTGGTTGGGGAGGAGGTCTTGCCCCAAGTGGAAGAGTTTAAGTATCTCGGGGTCTTGTTCACGAATGAGGGAAAACTGGAGCGTGAGATCGATAGGCGGATAGGTGCAGTGTCCGCAGTGAAGCGGGATCTGTACAGGTCTGTGGTGGTGAAGAGAGAGCTGAGTCAGAAGGCAAAGCTCTCAATTTTCCGGTCGATACGTTCCCACCCTCATCTATGGTCATGAGCTTTGGGTTTTGACCGAAAGAACAAGATCGCGGATACAAGCGGCCAAAATGAGTTTTCTCCGCAGGGTGTCTGGCTCTCCCTCCGGGAGGGACTCAGAGTAGAGCCGCTGCTTCTCCACGTCAAGAGGAGCCAGCTGAGGTGGCTCGAGCGTCTGGTTAGGATGCCTCCTGGTGAGGTGTTCTGGACACGTCCCACCAGGGGAAGACCCAGGACACACTGGTTTCTTAATTGACCTGGGAACGCCTTGGGATTCCCCCCAGAGGAGCTGGCCCAAGTGGCTGGGGAGAGGGAAGTCTGGGCCTCCCTACTTAGGCTGCTACCCGACCTCGGATAAGGAGAAGAAAATGGATGGATGGATGGACTTGGCCAGCGCAGCTTGACTAAGTCTCATGTCATCTGACAATCTGTCCACCACTAATGAGAAGGTACCAGTAGCAGTTGGCAGGTAGATTTTGCCCAGGTGAGGCCTGGTTCAGGCTTCTCTCAATGTCTGTAGCCCCTAAGCTGTAATGATGGTGAAAGTGAGGCAGGCAAGCTTACGGGCTCTGTAACATCAATACATCAGTGACTTAGTCAGCAGATTAATGGTCTTTGAGTGGTCAAAGCCACAAAACTACTCAGTTTGAAGGTTTATGTTGATTGAAGCTGTAGTTGGACATCAGATAGGGTAAAGACACAGGTGAGAAGAAAGGAGAAAGTTTTAGCTGTGAGGATAAGCCCACAGGAACATTTTCTTCATGAAGCAGATCATTTTTACAGACACGTGGATTTGTCCCCTTGACAGATTTTTGTAAACCTTTGACAACCTTTTTGCAACTTTCAGTTGTTAAACGCAGTATTAAAAATAGTGTTATGTATTTTTACATGTAAACTTTAAACCCTGTCTTGGATCTTGTGTGAACCGTCTACTATGGATAGATTATGTGGTTCAAAGTGGCAAGTCCTTTTAAATCCCTCTGACCGCAAAGAACGACTGAAAAAAACAAACCCAGTCATCCACGTTGCTCGGGTCAAGAATTTTTATTTGAAATTGCAGAACCCAGAGGTTTTGCTCTTGTTTCAAGACAGAACGGCCATCTTTTCCTGAATTTTATGGCTCTGATTGTCCATCCATGTTTTGCCTAATTGCTGCGTGCTGGAGCCCAGCACTGGGAGCTGTAAATCTCCTTGTGTAATGGAGAAAATGTTTTTGCCAGATGTAAAAGAAGAGATTTCATCCTTTTGTAATTAAACGGTGCGGCCCAGGGTACCATGCGGTTTTTATTAGGAGCTCTGGAAAAGATTGTTCGACACCTTGTTTTCTCATTATGCCTTTATTTCTTGAATTAAAAGAGTTGAAGAAAACAAAAGATGAAGACAAGCAAAAAATTAAAAAATAAGGTCCAGAATTGAATCTTTTTTTTATATATATATAGTTATTATGTGAATAATTTTGAGTGTGTACTTTAAACAAACAACAGGTACATTGTAGACAAACCAGTTTCAAAAATCCCAAAAATAGACACTTTTTTAATTCAATAAATGTTCTTCAATAAAGTGGGAGTGGTGGCGCAGAGGTTAAGAAGGTGCGCTTGTGATCGGAAGGTCGCCGGTTCAAGCCCCGGTACCGACAACATCAAAGATGTGGGTGGGGTACGTGAAGCGGTCACACTTGTCTCCACCCTCATCTGCCCCACTCTGGGCCCTTGAGCAAGGCCCTTAACCCACACCATCTGCTCCCCCGGGAACCCTAGATATCAGCTCTCTGCTCCACACAGAGGGCTGTGGTTGCTCGGTGGTCTGTGGTTGCGTCAGGAAGGGCATCCGGCGTAAAAACTGCCAAATCTTCGTGCGACCAGTTCGCTGTGGCGACCCCTAACGCAGGGAAAAAAGCCGAAAGAAGAAAAAAAAAAAAAAATAAAAAATAAAAAAAAAAAAAAAAATGTTCTTCAATACTTTTTTGTTTACACAAGCTTATGTTATTTATTTATTATTTATTTATTTGCTGTAATCCAAATTGGAGATAAAAATAAAGTGCATTTTTACATATGCTAATATTTGTGTTTCATATATTGAATCTTTCTTTTAAAAACTGGAGTGACTTACTAATGTTACTGGTGCAATGTTTCAACGTTTAACATGTTTTTAAAAGTCTTTACTGTCCACTGACAATTTTAAGACACATTTTTTTTCATTCATTATAATTAATTTAAGTCACACTTCATCCAGCCAGCAAGGTTTCCCTTCAGTAAAGAGAGAGAAACTCTTCTTCATCATCTTCTTCATCATGTTTTGATTCATGTTTTGTCATTTCAAAAAGGGGGAGTAGACCCACTCTAGATATGGATAGTTCGTGTAATAAACAAAAACCTTGTAAACACACTTAGTGTATTACAAAGCTGTGGATGAGTGGTTAGAGCAGTCGTGCTCCAAGGGAAGAGTTGGGGGTTCGATTCCACCAGCAGTCACATGTTAAAGTTTCCCAGAACCCCTCACTACATCTGATGTGTGTCCAATTGGTGTATGAATGTGAGCTAAAGCTCTGATTAGTCTCTACAGATTCAGATTATCTTTGTAGAGATATAGCAGAGTGCTGTATGAATGAGTAGATGGGGGAAAATATTATGTTGTAAAGGAGCTTTGAGTATCATGACAAGATAGAAAGGTGCTAAACAAGTACAGTGCATTTACAAAAATAAGTCAGAATTACAACAATGTTGAAATATTAGTTCTGTCAACAATTTATTTAAGACGAAGAAAAGAAAACAAAATTGGTCATGCACCTTCACAGTCATGGCATCTTGGGCCGAGATGGGGTAGAGTCAGGGCATCCGACCCGGGCCTCGAAAGCCCCAGGTTCGATCCCCAGTCATTGCACATGTCGTGGTGTCTCTGAGCAACGCACCCTATCCCCAAATGCTCCCCAGGCACCTTCAATAGCTGCCCGCTGCACCACCTGGTGGTGGATAGGTTAAATGCAGAGAGCCAATTTCGCCATTGTGTGGGAACATACAATGACAATACATACACATTATTATCTAGGATTCACACCTCAAAACTTCAGAAGCACTGGCTTATACAAATACTATTGAACGTACAATCTATTTATAAAATACAAGAGTGAATATTGAATTGGGGAAATTATAACAAAATCACTTTAAGAAATGGGGACAAAAATGCTCTTTGGTGTTCACGGACACTTGTGGCTCTATTTATGACACTGATGTTCATAGACATCCATCCATCCATCCATTACCCACTTCATTGTAATGACCAAATTTGAAATTCCCGTATCTTCATTGCTTCATTTACATCATGGGGTCACATTGCACTACTTTATTTATTTATTATTTATGCTGCTACCTGGTAGTTTTACACATTTGCATTGAATCAAATCCAGTTTTTCCCGTACTGATTTACAGATGCCTGTTTTTTTTTAAACATAGAGCTGCACTCAGTGAAGCTAACCACCGTTCTTGTACACCTCCATCATAAACTTGTCATCCCACACCCACAGGCCACGTTTTATTGCCCACTGCCAATGACTATAACTCAATCAATTTTACAGAATTTGAGATGACGTTGTAGCTGAGTGTCATTCACAATACATCATAAGAACATGAGACTGTGCATAACTTTGTTTTTGTAGGGTTTGACCAAAGTGACTAAAACACCCTCATTTTTCCCCACTGAAAGATACCGGTAGTCTAATAATCAGGCATGAAAGATGGTGGGCATTTTGCATTTCTTTTAGAAATGCTGGGTCTTTATTTTTAAACATCCCATCCAAATACCTGTCAGTAAAATTAAAGCCTTCTGAAGCACTCGATTTAAATCATTTCTTTAGATGGTCATTCTCTGTCACAAGTCTGAGATTTTTCTCAGCTGTCCTTGTTGAATTGGGATAGTCATGATGAAATAAAATGACCGGTTCACATGCTTCTTCAGCTGAGAACTCTGGGAGGTGTCAAAAGCTTGAACTAAGGCTGAACAATTAATTGCATTTGCAATAATATCGCAATATGATAAAAGTAGATTTTCTAATCGCGAAGGCTGCAATTTGACTGGTCACGTGACACAAATCTTCAACACTTAAAAAAAACCACCACAAAGACATTTACGATGGTTGCATGGCTAGAATGACAACAACCAGTGCTTCAACTTCAAGTAAGCAAAGTATCAGCCGACAGGGATCACTGACCGAACTGTTTGAACTTCAAACAGTAATTTTTTATATCTAATTTTTTATATTTATTTATTAACTGTCATGTGAAGTTCAGACAGTAGTTAGGAAGTTCACTTAACATGTTTACTATTATGTTTATGAAACAAGAAAAAATAGAAATGGTGAAAAGAAAAGGCATAGATTTGTTTGCTTTATTGTAATCTCTGCTTTAAATAAATCTGACATTGTTTATTATGAAACAGATTGATTTATTGCTTCTGTTTTTTGAAAAATACTTGAGAAGATATTTAAAAAATTATCGCGTTTTAAATCGCAATTGCAATTTATAGGAAAAAAATTGCAATTAGATTATTTTCCAAAATCGTTCAGCCCTAGTTTGAACAAGAAATAGTGATATTTGGAATGCAAATCTTTATTCAAACCATCAATTCTGGTTAAAATAATGTAAGGAAAGCATGCCCTTTTTTGTTGTTGCTTTGTTTTGTTTTGTTTTTTGAATGTCCAGAGGACCAGACTTAGCTTTTTTAGATCTTTTTACCATTATTGAGCATGCGTCAGGGTACATGCACTGTAAAGTCTGTTATTCTAATTTATTGCCGAAGGACTTTGAAAGTTACAGCAGAATACTAACCAAAATCGGTAATTAGGAGATCGGCCGTTCCATCTGGAAGGGAGTTTAAGGCTTTTTTAAATGAGAGATCCAGCACTGGCCTATTCCCAGTATTCAACTTAACTTTTAAATCATTAAACATGATGAAGCCATCTCCACAAAGTCAGGGGTTTATATACAAAAATCAAACACCATCTGCCGTCTCTGATCAGACCCAACAGCCATCAGGCCAGGGTTACCAAGGCAGAACAGGAAAAGCCATTAACTGCCAATCACTGCATCGATCGACAAGCCAGTCCACCACACCTCTCCTCCACCCTCCCATCCACCCGTGCCCACAGACACACAAGCACACGTCACCAGATTTACTGTAGACATGTGCGCAGACACAGCCTTGCTTATGGTGCACTGCATGGCCATATCAGTTGGCCTATAGTTTGTCTCCTTCCTATTTAAACCAACTTATCTCCTGAGTTATCTGCAGTCTGGATTGGGGGATTAACATTCCACACAGTTTAGACGACCTGTCTTTTTTCATGTTTAGGTTCAGAAAAGTCTACATGTATTTGAAGGACAATCGAGATCTGCACTAGGATGTTTTTCTTTCTGACCATTGGTCTGTTGTCTCCTCATTAGTGAGATGCATTTTTAGGAAAGTCCATTTCCATTTTTGGAGACAAAAGCAACAAAAAGGTAATAGTCAGTGAAGGGCAAAAAAGAAAAGAATAAAATTGATTGTTTTATTTCTCCATTTTCAGGGCTACTTCCAGAACAGAGGGTCATTAGAAGAATATTTTCCTACTTCCCGGTTTAATAGAGACGCTGTATATCAGAGTGATCTGGATCAGAGGTCAGGGCAGGCGGGAGCAATTAAAGCATATAGATCCAGAAGCTTGGAGCCTGTGTTGCAGGCAGAAACAGATAGGTGAGCTAAAAGAGATGCAGAGGCTGCATGTATTGAACTTGGCAGTATTCATTTATTGAACTTTGTTACTGAAAACGTAATACCGCATTAGTCCTGTGCATGAATTTGGACAGTGCCATATGCACTTTCACACATGAACTTTGTTCTCAGCAGCACTCTCTCGTACCTTTCTCTCCTATGAGTCGTGTTGCCATTATTTTAAAGTCCCCCTTTTGATTCAGAGTAAATGTGCCATATTTTAGGTTACTTGGTTTGGCTAGGTCAGCCCTCTCTGGGGTCACAATGGGCAGGGACAGAACGGATATGATGGATGTGGCCTAGACCCCGCGTGCTCGCTCTGCATCTGCGGTGGCCTCATCCACACATCAGCTCCAGGGGGGAGGGAGGGAAAGGAGGGCCGAGATCCAAACCAGACCAGCCATTTTCTTCCTTCTGCTCATAAATATTTGTGCAGCTGATTTATAAACAGAGGAGCAAGGAAAGAGATCAAAGTGAACTCTACTTCTACATAGAACCGAGGCTTTTTCATCACAATGCTCACTGTTCCCATACCTATTAAGGACAAGATGTACATATCATAAAGCATAAAGGCAGGAGAACAGAGTGACCACTAGCACGTCAGGGCTCAGTTTTCACCAGAGTGAGAGTGTGGCTTAAAGTGTGTGTGACATCACTTTTTGAACTTTGCATATTAGTGACACAACATAAATATCTTGTATCATTCAACTATGTTCGTTTTAGCAAACAAAATTATATATTAATGAAAATTCCTTTCAAAGTGAGTTTAAAATTAAAAACCGTGTTTCTTCACTGGACATCTGACTAGACGCGAATGCAGTGCTGGGCAGCGCTAATCCAAAAATTAGTTCCGCTATTTCTAAAGCACTTATTAATTTATTTAGGTCCGCAATTTCAAAAGCGCTTATGTATTAGCAACACTAATGCTAATAAGCTAACTACTTTTTAAAATCCAGCAGATTTGACCATTTCGTGAAACTCTCAATCTCAGAAAAACTTGTGCTATAACGTCAGCTATGAAATATATTTTTTCTCAGCAAAGAAATAATTGTTTTTACTGTGTTTTCTTGGAAAGTCCTTTGCTTCTGTGGGCGCCGCCATTTTGAAGAGGGCAAATGAGGCGCTGACGCGTCACGTAGGCCGCTGAGAAACATCCATAAGTTCACCCTCCATGTTAAAAACTCTTCGTCTGACTCTTCGAAAACAAGCAATAAGGCTGCAGAGTAACACACTGGCTGCTAACTGCGCTCTCTCTAGCCAAGAGACTGAGGGGGACACTTTTTTGTCACGGACCACATCCGGCGCTGACAGGATATGGTCTGTTAGCAGTCGTCCGGTTGATTTAAGAGCTCGTAAATAAGTTTTTTTTCGTTTTTACTGATAGATAATTAGTTATTAGCGGTACTGCATTTTAAATAAAAATAGCGCAAATCCGCTTATGAATTATAAAAGTTAGTCAATCCACTGTAACGCTGACAAATTGTTTAGGTCCGCTATAAGCGGATTAGCGCTTTAGCGCTCCCTGTCGGTCTGGCGCCCAACTTTGTGCGAATGCAACATCTGTGACGTAGGAGAAGGAACATCTTTAGAACGCCCCTTTTACATATTAATGGCGGACAAGAAATAAACCGACAAATTTAGCAATCTAAGTGAGGATTTGAGCGATTTGTCTTCAGTTTGGGGAGCAGAAAGTTAGATGAACAAGAAACAGCAGGTTCTAATTGAGGTCTGCACCCGTATTTATTTGAGTCTTACCTTT